>JAMXBD010004639.1:0-50351 GCA_024138025.1 Combretum micranthum | reverse complement strand
TTCGGTTCACGGTTCGGTCGGTTTTTTGCACAGCCCTAATATACAATAAGCCCACCACAACAAAAATATAGATTAATTAATAAAAAAATTTGTGACTTTATTTACCAGTTAAAATGTAAAGACCCAACTCACCCTTATAGTTAAAATAGGTGAATCTAGATCTCCAACCACATATAGCCTGTAGTGTTACATGTAACGTTGATTACCAGGATCAGTTTGGATATTTGTTTACCTAAATCTCTTATAAGAACAAATTTTAATTACTATCAACTCATATAACTTTATAGAAATCATGCCATTTACATATAATATATAGATTCATTATAGACATATATGTATATATAGATATTACAGATAAGGCTTATAAATAAGCCATTAACAAAATACATAAGTTTAGCAAAACTACCATAAATATTACATATGTCTTCCTATCTATGCTATTACATAAAAAAATATTCCATCAAAGTCATGGTCGTTCTAATCCTCTCAATCATCTAGGAAGTCCTCAAAATCCGTTGCATACCCCATACTAGTGTAGAACTCATCATGGTCATCAATACCTAAAATATGAAATAATGAGCTAAAGGCCTAGTACGCAAGTAATGAAAACAAAGGCAAGTAACATATAAGCTTAAACTATATGCAAAGCAACAACCATCAAGTTAATATATATTCTTTAATTAGTCAAACAACATTAGAGCATTCAAACCCTAGATAACCAGGATATTTTGGGTCATGAGTAATGATCTCGATGCTCAGGGGGTTGATATAAGTTGTTTGGGGACTTATATCTCCTAGATGATATATCATGAATGAAAAAGTAGCTTCCTCTAGGGTTTTCAGTCGTTTCACAACTTTAGTTAACTTAATTCATAATATCACCTAATTCAAATGTTCCCATAAACGATTGAATTAAATCATATTATTTCTCTTTAAGAATAAACAAATGTTATACCAATACCAATAACCCTATCAACTACCCACATTGCCACTTATAAAAGTCTTATCATAAAGACAAGGGTGGCCCAAGCGCCTAAACTACCATGCCCAATATGAGTAAGGTGCCCTTCCCCGAACTAGATTCCACGGCATAATAAACAATCAATTCAAACAACTTAAGTTTTATCTCAAATTAGAGTAGATTTAGTTATGCCTAACCTAAGCAAGAAATCAAACACATTACTATGTACTTGAATCAAATAGGGAATCAATAGGGATATCCAAGCGATGATCTATCACTGTTCTAGAAAATCATCTCAAATCAACATTCAAATTTTAATTCATACATAAACTTAATTAAATCTAAGCAAAACACAAAGAAATTCAAATAAATTCAACACAAGGTCTTAACATAGTATTTATATATTATACAACATCGTATATGCTCAACAAATACTCAAAAGACAATTTAATAAGCTAAAGGAATGGTTTTGAAGAAGTTTTGAAAATGAAAAATTGCAGGGGACACGCCGGCCTTCAACATCGCGACGTTGAGCGGTGTAGTCTGCACCAAAACTCTACTCTTGCCATCGTTGTTCAACCAAATGCTGGCAGTGTTGTGATCTATGCCGGTGGCATCGACCTTGTATAGACTTCAACTCAAATTTTTAAAATTTTCGAGAGTTCCATGGGGATGGTCCACGCTCGTAGATACCCCAAACACTGGAAGTGTTGCTGTGTATGCTGGCGATGTTTACCCTACGCCAGTAGCTTTGAGGCAGTACACTGCAACATATATTTTCGAAAAAATTGCAGACCTCCTCTGTTTGAAAACACACTTTTTGCCAAAGTTTTCATTTCTAAACTTCACTCAAACTCATTTCCCACACCATACCTTAACCTATATGTATAACTCCTTTTAACACACAAAACCTATACTTTAACTTCATCAAATACTCATATTCACCATTTCAAACACAAATCCATACCCCACTTCATTTAACCTACAGACTTCATAACACTACTATCCCACACTTCAATCATCCAAACACTTCAAGTCACATGCTTTGCATATATTACAAACTCTTTTATTATCAATAAACTACTTAGACTACCATCAATAGATAAAACACATCCAACCACATACTTGGCATTAGAACCTTATTCACATAGGTAAGCCTACGAACAAATATACATATAACAAACAACCACATACCTTAAGAGGCTTTAAAATTTGGAGAAAAACACTTGAACCACTTGTTTCACTTGGGCTTATGACCTTCACTTTGTTTAAGGCTTGGAGTGTAGGGTTTTGAAAGAAATAGGAGGAGAATAGAGAAGAAGATAGTGAAATTCGTGTAAAATTTTTTGGCAAATTTTAGAGGTTGTTTTCTTCATCAAATGGGGCTAATGCTTATCTAAACTTTAACTTTAGGGGCTGCCTAAGCATGAGCTTTAATTGGCATGGGTTTAGCTTGATTTTTCGCTTAAAATCAATGCTTTTGGGGCTTGTTTCTATCCAAATTTTCTGCTATGTTTCGAAATACACATTAAGCATAACTAACTTGTCTTAAACAAATTTTCACATACTTCATTACACTTACACCAACACAAGCACCATATAAATATCAATAACACTTATACTAATATTCAAATTCACTAATACAAACACATATACTTCACACTAACTCAACACACACATCAATTCATATTAACATACTTAACATGAAAAATTTATTTCTTATATGCCAAAACATTTAAAATAATTAAACAAGTATTCAAATTTCACTAACACATGCATACATAAGTCATGCACTAGATTTATATACTTAAATTAGTTATGTTTTAAGTTTAGGCCATTTCATTCTTCCCTCCTTCAAAAAATTTCATCCTCGAAACTTAGCTTACCCAATTTATTGCTCAAACAAGTCTAGATACTTCTGTCTCATTTCATTCTCAGGTTCCTTGTTGCTTTTCTATCCGTTTGTCAAGTCTAAAGAACTTTTACAAAAGGAATCACTTTCTTTCTCATCACTTTGTCAATTTTGTCTAAGATCTTGAGCGGCCTTTCAATTATGCTAAGATTTGGTTGAACTTCTAGCTGAGGAGAAGAAATGATGGCATCCTGATCTGATATGCACTTCCTTAGCTGAGATACATGAAAGACGTCATGTATTCTGATAAGCTTGGGGGTAAAGCTAGTTTAAGCTAATGGTCCTACTTTCTCCAAAATTTCATAAGGACCAATATATCTTGGATTTAATTTGCCCTTAACCCAAATCTGATAACACCTTTTGTTGGAGAGATTTTGAAGAACACATGGTCACCCACATCAAATTCTAGTGGTCTTCTCCTCTTGTCAACATAACTTTTATATCTGTCTTGAGCTATTTTCATCATTTGCTTCACCACTTATATCTTGTCTATAGCTTGTTAAATCAATTATGGGCCTAATATAGCTCATTCTCTAACATCATCTCAGTATAAAAGTGATCTGCATTTTCTTCCATACAAAGCTTCATAAGGGGCCATCTAAATTTTTGCTTGGAAACTGTTATTATAAGCAAATTCGATCAGCGGTAGATAATTGTCCCATCGATTACCAAAATAAAAAAACACATGCCTGAAGCATGTCTTCAAGTATCTGGATGGTCCTCTCAGATTGCCTATCTGTTTGGGATGAAATGCAATACTAAACTGAAGTTGTGCCCAAAGCTTGTGTAAACTCTTCTAGAACCTACTGACAAATCTGGTGTCTCTATCAGAAGTGATCATTGTTGGAATACCATGTAATCTCACTATCTCCTTAATATATATATATGTGCCATTTTTTGTAGAGAATCACCAACTCTCACAGGTATAAAGTGAGCCGATTTTGTCAATCTATCAACAATTACCCAAATAACTTCATGTTTAGCAACAGTCCTTAGCAATGTAGATACGAAATCCATGGTAACTTCTTCCCACTTCCACTCATGAATTGACAAAGGTTGAAGCTCTCCACCTGGTCTTTGATGTTCAATTTTTAATTTGTTAGCAAGTTAGATAACTTGATACATAGCTTGCAATAACTTTCTTGAGTCTTTCCCACCAATAATTCCTCTTCAAGTCCATATACATTTTGGTGTTCCCAGGGTGGATAGAATATGATGAGAAGTGGGCTTCTTTCAAAATTTCATCTCTCAATTCATGTATATCGGTATAAGATTCTATTCCCATGTCTAATAACATTTTCCTCATCTAATCTTAATTCTTTCCTTCTTCCATCTTTTAAGGCTGACATTATCTTCTCACTTTCAACATTTTCCCTTTGAGCTTGCTTAAATTGCTCCAAAATTGTAGGTTGCAAAGATAATTGAGCTAGCATGACATCCACTTTCTCCATTGTTACTTCAACTTCCATTCTTCTAAACTCTTCTTGAATCTCTCTCTGGCTTGTAACCAAGGTTGCAATATCTATTTGTTTCTTTCTACCAAGAGCATCTGTTACGCCTCAAAAGGGGGCATGGTAGGATTAATCTAAAGCTATCACACCACGTGTACACCCGTAATATGAGAGCCGTATTGTAAGTCAGAGTGTACTAGACTCTATTTATTTATCAATGTCTATCATATAAATGATATATTATATTACTGGATTTCAACTATGGAATCCGATTTTCCACTTTCTACCAAGATCATTGAGAATCGGTATCCCCTATCAAATAATGAAAATGGGGTTTCAAACTTACAACTTACAAATTTTAATTATTATACAATTTATCTAATTTACATTTAAGTTTACCATATCTTATTTCTATCTTCAATAAAGTCTATTGAAGAAGCTCTCTTCACACATTCCTAGCCCAATCCCAGCTAATATAATCCTACACAAAAACTGTTGGGGGGTGAGCGAACGACGAGCTTAGTGAGTTCATCCCTCACTACTACATGGAAGTTATCAAGCATTAATTAAATAGTCGTGCAAATCTATTTACACACAATCTGAATGCATACATGATGAATGCAAGCAACACATTTATGGGAGTCCGGAGCCATAAATGATGAGGTTTATGCTGTCTACATATCAGTTGTTCTCATATTTATTCTACATGGGACATCTCGTTTTATTCTTAATGAGATTGCCTGATGGTTGCGTTCATCCAGACTTAACCAATGATTATATGTCATCGGTAACAAGGCAGTATCCCCTAAAGTGTTTACATGATTTATGCTGGTTAATATTGATTAATACTTAAATCCGTCTATTACCACTTAATGGCGAATCAAACTATCCATCATCAATCCATGGTGAAATCAGGCAAGTAGACCCCCAATTAGGCAACATCTATCGCCACTTGATAAGTGGACATCCAATCAAACGACATCCACTGTCAAAACAATACTTGGAAATGTCCCATATTTATTTCATAAACTCTTTTGGTAAAACTCGTTTAAAGAGTAAAAGAGTGACCTAAGATTCTCCAAGTCATGGTCTTTTGAAAATATATTAAAAATACATTTAATTGCAAATCCGGGACATTACCTAGAGGACGTTTCAAACATATGCGACGAGTATATCCGATTTTTTTAGTCAAGTGATTAAACTTATTCATTTATTCGGGAGATCATAAGATGATAACATTCACATCAATCAGTCATTCATTAGACAAGCAATACAACCAATCATAACAACAAGCAGTAAGAAACACAAGCAAATAACAGATAATCAGAAATCCCTCACCTAAGCATCTTGATTACTTGATATGTCCTTGGAAAGTACTCGGGGTTTGAGAATGTAGACTTTAATATTTCCTATGGAATGAAGGAACAGATATTTATCATTATATGTATTATTTGTATAATGATTCCAGTTGTACTTATTTATGTTCTAATTCAAATTTTACTAATCCTGATTTAATTTCGTACTTAGTTAGGAGTTTCTAAATTTTATAAAAGCTATATTTTTTCGGCAAGGTCATGAAATCTATAGCAATACATTTTATGTAAGAGAAGTCTTCCTATATTTCTTAAACGTCAGTTTTTAGCTGTATAAACTTAAACTTGTCTATTTAACTAATATATCCTTTTATTAGTTCCGAAAATAAGATATTTGAAACAACTTATTTACCATATTAATTATGGTATAACTTATACTATAATTTACACTAATTTTAAATTAGAACGTATTTTAGAAATTACGTATTCCTTTCTTTTTATGATTTTACCTAGTATATTAATTTAAGTCAAGTTGATTGAAACTAATCACCTAATTCAATTACTAAATCTACTTTAATTAGTTTAATCATCCTAATATGATTTTACTTAGTAGAATAATTCGTTTAAGATATATTAGTTCTATTTATATTATTTAAATAAAGAGAGAGAGAAACACAATAGATTTCACACTTCTTATTTCTTCGATATTTGAAAAATATTTCACAAGTTAACTTGCTTTAACTTAGCTTGTAGCTACTCATCATCCTCAAATCTTTTGCTAGCTAACTCTCTTGTTTAATTATTCCCAAATAGCAAGTGTTAGACAAATAACCTATCCAATGTGTCTTTGTGTTTCAAACTGAGTTACAAACTTTGCTTACTCTTATCATCATAAAATTGTTTTGGGTTGATATCATGATTACTGTCTAAACTTTCCTAAAATGTACAATCAATTACCTAAACTTTAAAAAAGTTTAGTTAATATTTAATTAATTTTTTTGTATTCATTAGTATTACTGGAGCAAACTGAGTTAATTCTGTTTGTCGTGCTGTCACTCTCAATGAATCAAGAAGTGAGATGTGTTAGGTAGTCAATAAAAGAAAAAAAAAGAGTTTAGATAATTAAGCAAATGAATTAAGGAATACATTAAAGTTATAATTGAGAGTTAATATGTATACTTCATTGTTTAAATAGAGAATATATTTGTAAATCCACTTAATTAATTGTCTAATTTTTAGGTTTTTTATTGGTTGCTTGACAAATTACTTCCCTATTCAGTACATGTGTGAACTCAACTAAAGAAATTAGAGAAGTAGTATTAATGAATACGAAAACTTTGATAATGTATAAAAATGATTATGTTAAAGTTCTAGTAGTTCATTGTACATTTGAGAAAAGTTTAGTACAATCGGGATTATTATTCTAGAAACTTTAGATTAATTGCTTGGAGAAATTCGTTTGCTACATTCCTCCTTTGTAAATTGTATTTATTTGTTCTAAACAACATTAACCGTGGTAATTTTGAAATTAAATTGCTTAAATTGTAGGGATGCCACCTTTATAATTGAAAATATATAAATAATACAGTTATACAAAGTAAAAAAAGTAGGAAAACGCAAATTATTTAACTAAAAAAGAAACACCACTGATATACATAGTGAATACAACAATAAAATGAGGTTGGTAATCATTATTCCTGAGTACTTTTATCATAATATATTAACTAGTAAAAGACATACAATTAGAAAAATTATCCAACCATTAAGGGATATCGTGGCAAAGTGTACCAAAGTATACAAACCAAGTTCAAGATATATAGCTAACAACCGTTTCCTTTTCCACAAAGCATAGTTTTCTGTGTTGTCTCTTCTTATGCAATTGCTTTTGGATCATGACGAAAGAGACGAACGGGAAGACCATTAACAGGAACTGGATGTGGACTGAATATGACTTTCTCATTAGGAATAACCTTCTCTAGCTTAAAATTCTTAACCAAGTTATGCATGAAAACAAGTATTTCTAGCCTAGCATATTCTTTTCCGGGGCACATTCGAGGTCCTCCACCGAATGGAACGAAAGTGAAGGGTACCGGTCCTTTTCCTCCAAATCTTGATGGGTCAAATTTCTCTGGATTTTGGAAATACTTGGGATTCTTTGTGTTGAATGTACCGTCCAATATGCTTGCAATATAATTTTTTTTTCATAGAATATTAGATATTTTAAATATATATAAAAATCGAAGCAGTACCTGTGTGCACATATTATTTATGCGTATGCTCATAATGTATTCATTAATGTATTTTAATTTGAGTGTAGAAAATTCAAATAATTTATCTTACTCTTTATTACATCAACTTATGTCCTAAAAATTCTTGATGCAATTCATTAATATATTACAATATAATTTGAGTGTTGAAAATTCACGATGCAATTCAACTTGCTCCTTATTATATCAACTTATGTCTTGAAAAATTCCCCATGCAATTCATTCTTAATCAATAGTTTTGGACTTAAATAGTATTTTTAAAGGCATAGAATATGACAAATAGATATAAAGATAAATAAATTTAGGGTTTTTAGTAAATTTTATTCCTTCTATGACTTTTTTTTTAATTAAATATATTTTTTATAATTATTATTAAATATTCATAATACCGATACATTGTTCTCTAATATATTTTCACATGTGGACAAACCTTCCATCCTTTTGGAATGAAGTAGCCAGCAAAAGAGAAGTCAGTGATGGCCTCTCGGAATGCCCCTTGGGCAGGTGGAGATAGTCTCATTGCCTCGCACGCCACGTTCCATGAGTACTTCATCTTCTGGATATCATCCCAGCTCAATAATTCACCGGGGGTCTTGGATTTCACAATCTCCATTTGTTCTGTTTACGCCATTGTCGTATGACAATAAATTTTAATTTACTTCCAACTAAATCAAAGTTTATAGAAAAGGTCAAAAACATGCTCCTTTTAGTGTCTATATTTTTGTATATGTTAACTTATGACTTGTCAGTTAATGAGAAAAATCTCAGAACAAAGCTGTAAATATACAGCAACAGAAAATATTAATAAATTTCATATATAATCTCTTAGTAAGTACATAGACAGAACTCGCTTACAAAATCAATATACCATGTGAATCGAAATTTTATATAGATAAACATTAATTCTTGGGACCGGAGAAAAAAAATAAAACAAGTATACATTAACTGTTGATTTCCTTTAATTTTAGGTCAAAGTTGAAATTGATAAATTCGTAAGTATACATTAACTGTTGATTTCCCTTGATTTTAGGTCATCAATTGAAATATTGTATATCTATACATTAACTGTTAAGACTTAAGACCAAGACTTTGCTGCTATTTAATAATATAATAATTTTATGAAGACTTGATCGTCAAATGAAGGAACTGATTAATTAGTAGGGGAATAATTTCTCTCATCCTCGTTTTTTTTTTTTTTTAACCATCATCATCACCTTAGTCAATACAAATAACCTAATGGTGGGGAGTCTTACTTTTATGAATTACGTTACGTCCTTCACAATAATATATATATGTAAGAAAACTTAGCAAGAAAATACATTCTTTTAGTCAACACAGACCTAGATACATACACACATATTTAGATGTTAATATGACGACAATTACAATTTATTTGGCGGTATACGATCTCACTTCCATGATAATTAGATCTATATAATAATTATATTGTGATTTTCATATGATCAACCATGAGAAATAGTGTAAAATTTTTAAAATTAATTAGCAGTACATAGAAGATATCGATTAAATTATTCCTTTTTTATATAAACTTCAATTTACATTAAATACGGAGAAGCTTTTCCTTATCAAATGGACATACATAATCATCGTCTGGCATTGCAATGAGAAGACCAATATTATCTTGTCAAAAATTTTCCACATGGATCGTTAATGACATACAACGTTTGTTTTGTCACCGTAGGCCATTTTCCCATGAATAATTTTAAGATCCTAAACTAAACAAATGATGGTCAAAAGAAAAAAAAAATTGTTGACCAATCTTTTAGCACATATATCTACTATATTAAACAATTAATCCATACTAATATGTTATACGTTTAGGTGAGCGGTGTATAAATATGATTATAATAGTACATGCTTTTTTATAAAATTATTCATGATATTAAAACTTAACTGATGATCGAAAAGAAAGATAAATTTAACCAACTATTTTGGAGATAATTTATGAACTGTATTCACATTGGACCGATTATTTCAAAGATAAGTTCGCATTAAGGATCTTCTGGAATAGGCGTAAGCAAGCTAAAATAATAACTAAATTCTCTTAGCAATAAGCTAAGATAATTTATAAATCGATCATTGAAGCGAGACGCAAGAGCATGTGTTCTTTATTGATTTTTGTTATGTCGGTTTCAATCTTTTCAGCTTATCATCAGACTTCACTCAAACTATCGTTAATCCATTGTCATATGTTCATAATTTTCTCGATTATGAACAGAAAAGATGACTGTTATGTCAACATCGGTCATTCTTAGAAACACAATGGAATAGTTGCAAATAAGGGTATCTATTTTTATTTTATCTTTTTATCATTTTCAAACAGAATTTTTATGAAAAATAGATACCGATGAAAAATAATTATTTTTATTCACATATAAAATAGATATAATACATATACAATATAGATACCGATAAAAAAAGATCATCCAAACATACCCTAAATCATTTAAATTATCAATCTAGTATATTTGGATTGTCTAATTTTTATCTATACCTTATCTGTTTCTAATCTGTCTCTTTTATCTTTATCTATCTCTTGACAAAAATCTATTTAAAAACGATAAAAATAATATGTTAAAATGATAAAAAAAAAAGATTGAAACAAACACAACCTAAATTTTTTAAATCCACCAGTCTTTTTATATCTATTCAAATTATACAAGTGAAGGATTCTCAATTTGTTGCTAAGATGTAAAATATTGCTAAAAGTGATGGTTTTGGGATTTTAAAGATAATTTGGGGCTGTGTACATTTTATATGATATAAATAGAAAATTGAGAACTCGTTTTAAAAATTTAGATAGTATATTTATACCTAACCAATAATTTGAAGGGTATATTTATTATTTTTTCAGATATGAGTTTAATTTCTTATTAATTTTGCAATATACAAATAAATTTCAATTTGTTAAACAGATTTGTATATGCATATTTGTTATAAGTAAATAAAATCATATTTGAGACTTAGGTGGGTTTATGTATATTTAACTAGTATTTTTCAAAAAAAAAACAAGAAATAATATATAGCACATATATTATATTACCTTGAAAGACTTGGTCATAGATGTGGGGGAGCTGAGCCAAGTAGTTTACTACAAAGGTGATAGCAGTACTGACTGTATCATGACTTGCGATGAGGAGCCCTATTATCTTGTTAGAAATCTCCATCTCATTCATCACATTCCCATCTTCATCTGATGCTAACAACATCCTCGTCAGCAAGTCAATAGACTCAGGTGTCTCCTTTTTATCCTGATCAAACAATTCCTTCCTTCTCTGTCTTATGATTGCTACCAGTTCCTCCCTTATTCGTTTGCCACCTTTGATTGCCTTGTTGAATGCGGTACCTGTGGAGCGTGGGACGACACATAAGTTTGTATTCCATTTTATATATCCAAACTTGGTTCTTTATATACATGTACAAATATATATGTACACACTCAAACCTGGCAAATTTATAGGAAGCGAGGTGAGGCCTGCCACAGCAGCTTCAAAAGGTTGAGCAACTCTTGCGACATGGTCAGGATCTGTGATGCTAAAGAACAAACGACATGCCAAAGCAAAGTTATGCTTCTTGGAAAGAGAATGCACCTTTACTTCCTTAAATGGTGCCCAATCTCTATCCATATGCTCTCTTGCCAAGGAGTCCATTATAGGTATATAGCGCTGTAGTGCCTCTGGCTTAAGAAACTCCGGCAAAAACTTGTTCATCTTGGTAGAGTCCGAAAACTTCGCTATTGTTTCAGGAACAACAAAATTTTCTTAGTGGAGCTAGGGAACCAAGAGGTCACGTAGTTTTTGTCACCAGAGAAGAGGAACTTATTCCCCGAGGCACCGCAGAATACCGCAGTGTCCTGGCCGAGCAAGGCGGTTCGGAACACGTCGGGGGAGCTGTAAATGATGGTTCGGTCATTGACGAACTTCTCAGGTGTCCACTACGTCCTGCCAATGTGAAATCTAATGTTTCACCAAAAAAGGGCAGTCCTTTGCTTCCGGGTGGAATATCATTATGGAACTGTTTGGTGGGTCCGTATGATTTTTTTTGTCTATTCAAATAAAAGAGATAAATGAATGAAATTGAAACGTAGAGTAAGACTACGTGAAGGAGATATGGAGAAGACAGGAGATCCATTGATACACCTAATTAATAATATTATGAGAAAGAGAAGGTGGCAAGTATGTCTTGAAATGGACCTTGGATACATAGATATATAGACGAGTTGAAAAGAATTTCATTTGGATATGCCATCATGTGGAACACTATAATGTCTAATAACTATGAATATGTTGAAAAATTCATGGTCTTCAAACAGATGTGTAATGTTTACGGGGTTGTTTATTTATTTAATTTTTTCCATTTTGCCCAATATCTGCATACCAAGTTTGAATATTCAAGTAACATTAATAATTTAATCATATCTGGTTTAATTCTATCTCATTTGGTTAAAATATTTATATTATATTTTGGTCTACATCCTGGAATTCACGGAGAGTGCATTTTTCTCAGTCAAATTCTTTATCTTGGTCTAATCTAATAATTACACAGAAGATGTAAAATAATTAAACTGAAATGTGGAATACGACGAGTGGAAGAAGCAGATCTAGAAAAGATAAAATGGTCGTTAACACAATTATTATGGTGGATGAAAATTGTGGCAAGAAAGATGAATCTTGTGTACATGGATGTTAATAAATAAAGAATGAGTATTGACGAAATGGCTCAGTGGGTATGAAACGTTATCTATAAAACAATAAAAGATAAAACTAAATAAAATAGATTATTAGAATATTCTTGCCAGAAAGGATATCAATCACGAACATTCATGACGAAAAAGCATTAACAAGTATTTATCTAGCTTTTTCCAACGGATATAAATATTTTTTTGAAATTTTTTTCTAACAAATTGTTTATTAAAAAAAAACAGATAAAAAAAGTTGGCAATTCTCATGAAAAGATCAAATATAAATAAAATAAATATGCAAATCGGACATATTTACACATATTGTTTCAATACAGATACATACAAAAAACAAACCATCTAAACAGACCGAAGTCTTTTGACCGCCATTCAACAAGAGAATTTCAACTTTAGTGTCACGCCCCAAATAGATTTTAGAGCACTAATAGTTCCTGCATGTATAACACTCAAGCATTATACATAAAAACTACCACTAACTAAATGAGTTTCTAACCAATTTTAGATTAAGAAAACCTTTAAATTTTATAAATGACAATAAATGAAATGTCAATTATAGATTAGAAACCCCACAATACAAATATCAAATACTCATATTGACAACAAAACAATATTCAATACATCTAATGTCCTGCTCGTTAAGACCTCACCATCATTCAACCTATAGCCCAAGTAGCTAAAACATCCATATCAGCATCAACATCACCTGAAAAAGAAATGAATGAGTCGAAGACCAATGTAACAACAATATAAGCATACACAATATGATCAAACATTCGTATGCTAAAGCACATGCAACAACCATCAAACTAATTGTTGTTTAGTTTCTTTAAATTCACTTGAGCTCTAATATTTACCTTATTAGTTCATTAAATTATTATTGATCATTAATTGTGAAAAGTTACGAAATATTGTATTTTGAAATTTTATTGATAACAATTCTAACTCTTAAACAACAATTAAACTATTCATATTTTATTATTTTTAAATTGTAAAAAATCAGAAGTGATCCTTGTAGCTTTTCTTACATTATATACTTGATAATTATTATATTCAAGTTACATAAATCTAGGTGATTACAAATTATATGTAATATTTGAATATATATTATATTAATATTATTGTTAGTGATATTATACTTATAAATTATATATAAAATATGTGCAATTATGTCATATTATATATGCTATTTTATAAATTATATACATGACATACAGTATAAAGCAACAATTCAAAGAAAACATGTGAATATATTTTATATTTAGCATGAGCAAAACATACAAATATGCAATATGTAATAAAATCCTCAAAATGTTAATCAAGTGTGCAATATAAATATATATAAGTCTGTGAAAATAGAAAGGAAGGTGCAAAAATCCAAAAACATAATCAAGCGAAGGGCATAACAAAAATCTAATCAACTCTAACCTCTATACATCAAATGCTTATTGAACTGGATGGAACTGGTGCCCGAGGCTATCTAGGTGGCAAAGGCAAAAACAGTAGAAAGTGATGATGGATAGTTTTCATAATGCAATGCAAGAGCATCCTACGATGAACTCGAATTAGGTAGGGGAGCTGTGCCAGCATAAAGATCCAATCCATCCATAGGTAGATGTTGTGAACTGTCCGACCGGTGGCAATTATGGCCATAGTGTAAAGGCTTATGCCAGATGATGCCCCTGTGGTGGAGCCATACCACTTAGTGATTCAGCTGTACACTAAGTTGGTGGTGGAGCATGACTGGATAGCTGGCTCGATATCCCATATGGCATAAAGTACGGCTACTAAAAATGCTTTGCCGATGTAGGTATTATTGGTGTATAGGTTGGCTAGCTTGGACCCGTGCCACTAGTCGAGCATGCTAAGTGTGGGTCTCTGGCTAGTCTATCTAAAGTGCTTGTCAACTATTTTACCATTGTATAAGCCTCAACTGGCTGAGATCGGCCTTCTCATGAGCAGCAGCACGTGTTGTCTCCTCCTGCTCAACATCTATTGTAACTAAGTCTTCAGGGTTAAAGTTTTTTAGGACCATAGTATCCTCAACTGGCCCAAAGTCTTACATCCCCTACTGATAATCATCATTGTCATCGTCGCCATCATAGTCATCATTAGGGTCAACCTAACCCTACTGATTGGAGAGTAGTGACGTGAATAACCCCTCAGAATAAAAAAAAAAGGTTGAACAATAAGTACATCAATTGTGCATGGCTGCTCCAACATAGATGAATGAGTCGAAAATGGAAATTCACCCTTATACTGCTTGGTGTGGGCCTCTATATCCTCCATGATCATGTTGAGAAGATCACGATTCGCCCTGCACAAAAAGATGTAAATGTTTTAAGTTATATAAACAGATCACTATAAGATAACAATATAACAAAATAAATCATGCATGCCTTTCTAATCAGTGTTACTAAATCATCATCACTATCACCCATCGCGCTTTAGCTTGCATTGGGGTCGGGTAAGCATGCTAGATTTCCTAAGTAAAAAAAAAAAATGCGATCAATTATAATTGTCCAAGGCCTTGCAACCACCTATTAGAATGCATGAATGATCTTTGGCTGCTGCTCAATGTCGGCATCACTGAATGGTTCGATTTGGAAAAGACATCGGTTGAATAGATGTCGATGTTGCACTTTTTACATGACCCTCCACGTGCCAAATCATTTGCTTAGATCTTTCAAATAAAATGCTTATTGCACGTGGTCTACAAGAATGTATGGATTGTCATCATATTAAGTCCTTCTATGTTGATGGAAATGAGGTCCCCATCATACTTTACAGTTTGTCTCAGGTGGTATCAAACCAATGACACTTGAATAGAAACACACATCGAGACCCATGTAACTTAATTGAATAATGTTACTAAGTGTGCCATAAAAGATACTCTTTACTCTATTGATGGCACCCACTGCACACACGCCACTATTCTGTGATCTCAAAGATGTCTCTTCAATCACGATGTTAAACCAAACTCTATTCACCCACAAGCTTTGTAACAAAGGTGGTGTAGGTCCAATCCCCATGCCAAAGCTTTAGTCATCTAACACTTATATGTCAGCTACAATTAATCCTGATGCATAATCTGCAAAATATTCAATGAAAATAGTTAGAGGTTTCTTTATAATGAAACCACTTGATGGGAGTTGGTGGGGTTGGCCTTATTCTTAAACCACTCGAGGAAATGTCTACACGTGATTGCTCTTATGTTTTGTGCTCGGTGTGCATTTAGTTCCTAGAACTCCCTAAAGATAACTGAGTTAGGAATTAACATGAAAAAGACACCTCTTTATTGTTAAGCACAATCCAATGCATCTTATGAAATTCAGTATTTGGCTCCAATATAGTGCTTACCCATAATGGCTGGAGTGGTTGTCCAAATATCTAAAATGATGATGAAACCATTGTCTACTCGATCATCCCCAATCGATGGGGTCGATTTATTTTCATTTCCATGTTCTCAAAGTACAATTAACAAAACTAAATACTATCCTATATAACATGATTTAGAGATAGAATCCTCTGGTCTAGCTCAGTTCCTTATATCCCTCTTAAGAACTCTTCGGTACCGTTCAATGGGATACATCTAATGATACTGAATGAGGCCACATATTTAGGCTTTCCTTGACAAATAAATAGTCAAATGCACCATTATGTCGAAAAAGGCTAGAAGGAATATCATCTCTAGTTTGCACAATATGAGGATAATGGTTTTGTCATATGACTCCAACAAATTTATATGAGGTTCTTTAGCAGTCAACTCTTGGAAGAAACATGAGACATAAAAAATATCATTATAAAGTTGACTATCAAGAAACCCATGAATGGACCAAGAGAATCCATTGAAGTATGACATTATAGTCATGGTACTTCAGATCCTTTAAACTTACTCTATCTCTACCTAAACATAGGCTTATACTGGAAGTACATCCATGCGGAAGTTCGACATCTTTATCAAGTTGCATACCTCTCTAGCTTGCTTGGACAATAGTGTGCTAATAGGTAATATGAAAAGCAATCTTGTCTTATACTAGTTTATACTGTCTTTCGTAGTCCACCGACTAAGTCTCTCTTACATCTTCCCTATTACAACATGCTCATACTGAATCAATATTGAGCTATAATATCCTTATCGATGAACTCCCTCGATCATGGTCGTGTCTTAATCTTGCTATCAAAACTCTCATTGTTACAGCACCACTAATGCCTAAGTGGCAAGAACTGTCTTTGGCCCATATAATGGAACTTACTATTTGCATGGCCACTTGTGCACTCTACATTACATATAGGCAAGCCTTATATCCTTTGGTCATCCAATTAGAAATGTTATCATATACTGAAAAAATAGTTGATTTTCCACAATAACACAGCATGCATCAGAACATCTGACCTTGTACCACCTCCAATGTCCTTACACCTTTTGACCACAGCTCTTCCAACTCCTTTACTAAAGGCTACAAGTACACATCAATACTTTTACCTGGAGATCTAGGTTCAGGTATTAAAAGTGACATCATTAGGTATAGCTCCTTCATGTATCTCCATGGTGGAACATTGTATAAATAGAATTACTGGCCATACTTTATATGTTATACTCGTGTTTGCATAAGGATTAAAGCCAAAGGTAGCAAATCTCAATCTTACATTTCAAGAATCTAAAGTGAACCAAAGGTATTTGTGTTACGCCCGAAGGGTTATCCTAAATGTGGCAGACTGCCATACATAATATTGAAGCCTATGAATGACTTCCTTTGTTATGCAAAGACTTTCATACTATGCACAAGGCGTACTACACAACCAAGGTAACACATTGGAGTAGCGCAACTCATGATGATAGTAATTAAATAGAAAAACAAGAGAACTATATTATTAAACATAAACAAAGTCAATTACATTACTTAAGGGTATACCCACGCTAATCTTCAAATGGATCAAAATATTATAGTCATTCATAATGATCTCTAAAATAATAACTTATCACATATAAAACATAAAACGCTTCTAAGGGAATCTTGATTCGAATCTCTCAAATCTTTCTTTTGAAGCTCCAAAGTCCACTAATGATTTCCTTGATGTCATGTCCTTTGAGTGAAGTCTTAAGTATTCCTGTTTCAACAAAGATCTATGGAGGTGTAAGCTTACAGCGAGCTTAGTGAGTTATTCCCTTTATCTATACCGTACATCCATAACATAAACAAGTTTATTAATTTTAAGCATATGCTATGCATGCTATAAAAGAAACACATGTTACAAACAAATATGTATGGGTATCCAAAAACTATACGTAGAATGAATTAATACCCTTCATATCAAGAGTTAGGGAATTAAATTTGAAGGTCTCCACGATCATCATTGCTAGTCCCCAAGCACCTGCTCATAGCGATCTATTAGCACGACTCATCCTTGGGTCGTATTCCCTATATGGCATAGTTCTCCTAAGAATGACTAGAGCTATCCAAGCCTTTCCGATTCCTCACATAGGAGTAGTAGTCTTCACTATGTGATTCAACGGATGCAATACATGCCCATTTCTTTTATATCAAAGTCAAGTAAAACTAAAGTATACTTAAAGACGATCAAATAAGTATCATACACACATAAGCAACATGTAATATTGATGATGTATTTGACAACCATTTGTTGGTTTTAATATATTTAGCATCCCTTGTCACACATTCATAAAGCACATTCACATGTACCCATAACTTCATACATGTTCATTTTATCTTGTACTTATAAATCTAGTGTAACTATCTACAAGCACAAGTAAGATAACGAATTATAAAGAAAAACTCACATGTCCATATCATAATTTGCTTAGTAAAAATAATCCTAGATAAAGGGGGTCTCATAATTCTTGTTACTTAGACAAAAGAAATACTAGGGATGAGTGTTTCGTATAGATTCTAATTAAATTTCTAACTCTATTTACTTTATCTGCATCATTTTTCCCAGTTAGAAGAGTTCCAACTTAAAACGGTCATAACTTGCTCATTTTAACTCGGAATTTCGAATATTACTAGTCATTTCTACCTAATTCGAATGATCTTCTAAGGTTATTTTTTAAATTTAGGGTCATTTAGGTCTTGGAATTGTATGTTACAAATTGCTCCCGGATTGTTCTAAACTTTGATCCTTTTTAATTTTCAAAATTTTGCTCATTTTGGCTTTCTAGGCCAAGTATAAATTATTTCCATCTTTAGAAATCATATAGTAGTGATAATAACTTATATTACATGCATGAACCTAGTGATGTTGTCCCAAAATAGAAATTTTGCAAAGCAACCTTTTATGGAAGATTGAAATTTAAGTTTGTGGAAAATTTATTTTAGAAATTGTAAATAAAATTTCAATCCTTAGATTTTTGTATATGTGAGACTTAACTAAAAATCATGGTTTAATATTTATTTGAGTTCATGAATATTTCATTTTCATAGAAAACTTCTTTTAACTAATTGTTTTCCAAAATATGAATCTCTACGTGTTTGTGGAGAAAAAAATATTCTAAGTTGTATTATTTTTAAAATATTTTAAGTTTTGACATATAAGAAAAATTAAGTAAATGACTTGTTACTAAATTTTCTTTCTTGATGAAAAGGGTTCGCATCTGTATTTGAGAAAAGAATTTCAATTTGTAAAATTTTCCCAAGCATTACATGAGGTTACGACATTTTTTTAAAAAGTAGGAGGTTGATTTTGTTCTTAAAAAAAATAATTTGTTTTTGTTTAAATAGTTCCTAAGGCTTAGAAAGTAGATTTAGAAAATTATTTGCATAACAAAGAATTATCAATATTAAAAATTTTAAGGACTTTCGTTACCAATATCACTATAAGCATCTATGTACATGAACTTAACTACATTTATTTATTTTTATTTTTAGCAATCTCAACTGAAAAAAAAAAAAAAGAACATGAATGAAAATTCAAGAAAATCAAAATAGAAATGTGGAAGTCTTAGATTATGGTCAAGGCTTCCAATGACTTAAAATATTCCACTCACTATAAATGAAAATTTAAGATAGATAATAAAGCATGGGAGTCTTAGATTATATTCAAGACTCCCTAGTACTTATAAGTTAACAAGTTTCCTTTTGTTTTGACTTGAAGATGGACAATTGTAAGCTTTGGGTTTTTCTATAGCATGGGTTAAAAATTTAAAGGAATTAAAATCTGGTTCTAACTCAATATTCTAAAATAATAAATGTTGTGGTAGTATATGAATTAATGTCCCTTAGATATCACTGCATTAAGGATTTTTTTAATTTCATTTCCTATATTTAATTTTTTTTCAAAATCACCAGAAACTTATTCGCAAGCTATCCACCATAAGTTTTAAAACATGACATGTTGTCCTTTCTCTTCATAAGGCTTCTTTTATTAAATACTAAAATGACTCAGTTATACCATATTTATTTTCTTTTAGGTAAAAGAAAAGTGATTGGAGATTTGAAAATTTATACAAATTGGACATTGTTGTTTTTGGAAAATAGACATGATATTTTTGAAGTCTATTATTCTAACATACTCTCTTTTACCAACGAAAAATTTGTTTCTTCCAAACGTTTGCATTCTTAACGTGAAAAACCCCAAGATTGTATTTACAAGCTGCACTATTAGTGTTTTGGAAAGAAGAAAGTGAAGTAATCTAAACAAGCACGACAGATATCTTCATTTGATTTATTTTCATAGATTTCAGAAAATATCTTTATTAAATACACCAATGCATGTGCACATTTCACCATTCATATGTGAAACGTCATTTTTAGCATATGTCATGTTTATGGGGTTGTTTATTTTATTTATTTATTATTTTTCCTTTTTGTCCAATATCTATATACCAAGTTTGAATATTCAAGTAACATTAATACTTTAGTCATATTTGGTTTAATTCTGTCTCAATTGGTTATAATATTTATAGTATATTTTGGTCTACATCCTGGAATTCACGAAGAGTATTTTACTCGGTCATTCTTTTTCTTGGTCTAATATAGTAATGACAGAGAAGATGTGAAATAATGAAACTGAAATGTGGAATACGACGACTGGAAGAAGGAAACCTAGAAAGATAAAATGGTCATTAACACAATTATTATGGTGAATGAAAATTGTGGCAAGAAAGATCGACTTGAAATGAATCTTGTGTACATGGATGTTAATAAATACAGAATGAGTAATGACGAACGGCTCAATGGGGATGAAATGTTATGTATAAAACAATAAAAGATAAAAATATATCTCTAATATTTTTACCAGAAATGATATCAATCACGAGCATACATGCCGAAAAAGCATTAGGAAGTATTTGGCAAGATGACATCAAGTCACTTGACCGCCGTTCAGCAAGAGAATTTCAACTTTTTCTGCCACACCCCAAATAGGATCTAGAGTACTAATAATTTCATCATGTATAATACTTAAACGTTTTACACAAAAGCTACTGCTAATTAAGTGAGTTTCTAACCAATTTCAGATTATGAAATCCTTATTTAAATTTCATAAATAATAATAAATGAACTCTCAAATATTAGAAACCTCATAATACAAATATTAAATACTCATATTGATAACAAAACAATATACAATGCATCTAATGTCTTGTTTGTTGAGTCTCTCACCAACATCTAACCCATAAGCGAAGCAGTTAAAACATCCACATCAACATCATCATCATCACTTGAAAAAAAAAATGAGTTGAAGCCCTATACAACAACAATAGAAGCACACACGATATGATCACACATCCCTATGCTAATGCATTTGCAACAACCATAAATTTATATCTTTAATTTAGATTAAGCAATTCATGAAGCACTTACACTTTAGCAACACGACTGGGAATCTGGAGGTCATAAGTAGCAGCAACTGCTTAGAGGGTTGATATTGACAATCTGGATACCTGTATCTCTTAAATCTATATCAAATAAATAGCTTCGTCTAAAGATCATAATCGTTATTCATCTCTACCTATCACTGTCCATCATACTATATAGATTAACGGAGCCTATAACCTAACATATATAAGTGTAACTTCTTTCCGATTAAGATAGATGTTACTCCACTATTGTTTGGCCTATCAGCTACCTATGAGCCACCCATGGTAGTCTAAGCATCTAACTACTGTGCTAGCATCGTCGCACAACATTGTCGCTCCTAGACCAAATGTCAAAATTGACACAAGAACACTCAAACAATTAATTAGATTATCTTTAAGTGTTAATTCATTATAGGATGTCTCCTAGTAAACAACACCCAAGTTACTGCGTACCTATACTCAAATAGAAATCTTGCCATGAAATAGATGATAGGTAATCGAAATGACAAGAATCTATACAAAGAAATTATTTCAAATGAGTTCTAAGTTACCTATTCAATCGTTTATTCTTATTAGATTAATTATTACTCAATTCTCGAGTTACTTATACACATTACCTGTTCTAATTGGAGGTTTACTTTATTCCTATTTAAAATATTAATTTATAACTAGTATGATGTTCTATAGTAAATTTTAGTTTTACATCATTTCATATGTTAGAGTTCATTTGTTACCTAACTTAACTATCTAAGCTTACTTATAGAAATCAAATCCTTGAGGTGATATTCTTAATAAAATATCTTATAATTAATCAATTAAACTTTTATCAAGTGAAATAACTCATTTAAGATATAATTAATACATCCATATTATTAATAACTCAACTTTATCTTTAAGAGTGCTAAGGAACCTAAATTAGCTTCCTATTAAGCTTATATCATATTACAAATGATTTTTTATTTCCATTTTATTAAATAAATTCCTAAAATAAAATTAATTAATTATTCATATTAAAATTCATATTTTTAATATAGAAATAATTATTTACATTTATTCCATATTTATTTTATTAGAATTTTTTTACCCAATATTTCTTTTTCCTATTAAAACTAGTGCGTACTTTAACTTAATTGGACAAGTTCGCTAACTTTCAAACTAGTCCATGAGCTCATACTTTTATGTAAACTTTCTAACTTATTGATGTACATTTTTCTAAGTTGGTTCAACCAAAATGAATTGGTTTAATATGATTTAAAAATTAAAAACTTCAAATGTGGTTAGAACAGGGAAAAAACACCATCAACCAATTGGTTTTCGCAAAATTGAGAATGATCCCGACGGTTCTTGGCCAGTTATTTACACCATATTAAAATAGACTTAGAGTTCAAACCATTATACTCTCACCCCAAGAGAAGAAGAAAAAGTTACTACTTTAGTCCTATACTTTATGGCCACTATACTGTCCAAAACTCTATTTTGCTTTGTTTTTGCTATTTTATAATTTAATTTTTTTAAATAAATGTATTTCAAAAATCACAAAAATTTCTAGTTCAAACATTGACGCATTGTAACATCATTCCTAAAAATTTCATCCAAAAATAAATTCATTTAATATTATATTTAGATTTTACAGCTCAATGATTTTCTAGCTTTTGTTCAACAAAAACATTCATAACTCTTCATCACCTAATCATAAATCCATAGATCTATAAATATAATCTTTAATTACACCATTCAATCATTTATCTTAAACCATCATTAACATTTTTAGTTGATGCTATTTTGCCTTGTTTATCCTTATATCTATAATTTACAAATTAGCCCATGACTCATCAATCAAATCATGATCATCTATTCCTAGGTCTATAGAACTAATAATATAATCTATAATTTTAACATTAAATCATTGATCACATAATCAAAATCGAGAATTTAAAGATAGGATTACTTACCTATAATGAAGAAAAACACTATAACAAACTATTACTACTACTACTAATCAAGGCTTGGTTATTGAAGAGGCTTTTCAAGCACTCCTCCTTTTTCCTCTTAATCCTTGATTATTGTAAGTTAATTTATGTATTCGTATTGTTGATAAAACAATTAAAGAGATTATGACATTTTTCTTACCTTTTTCTCTTAAATCTTTTTATATAAGTTTGTTAATCTTAAAAGAGAGTGAAATTGAGCTTTCTTTCGAATGAAGATTTGGAGAGTTTTGAGAGGATGACTTATTTAAGAAGTCTTATAATGTAAATAATGAAAAGGAAAGAGGAAACTAAGACTTTTATATAAGAGTGAGATGCCTTAAACATATAAATTATATATTTGAGATAAAAATTACCTCAATACCCTTATATTTTGTATTGATTTAGTTTGCTACAATCTAAATTGTCTATTTTACCTCTTCTTGTTTTATGGCATGTGGGTCATATTAATTATTATCCTCCTTTATTAATTATTTATTTCTGTATATGTTATTACATTTCTAGTTGTTATATTATTTTATTTATTCTTAATAATTCCTTATCATATTTGTTGAATACTATTATTATCATTATCAATTGCTATATATATATACATATATATTTTCCAATATGATTTGTTATTGTCTATTAATATTATTATGTTTTTATTGTTATTATGCTTGTAGCATCAATTTTGAGGATATTTCATTCGATACATAGAACTATATAGTTGATTATTTAATCATTATTATAGTAATTAATATAGGGTAAATTGTGCAATAGTTTTCTGAAAACTTTAAAAATTGTATGAACCTCTAAGTTTTTCAAAAGTCATTATCTGAACCCCTAAAAACAAGTGAACCCGCGGACCTCTCCTACAAACTCCAAAAATTACATGACTTCTAATTTTTTCAAAAGTCAATATTTACATCCTTTGAAAAATTGACATGATGAATAAAATATAAATTTTGCTTAACTGGTGTTAATGTGTCACTACATATATAATATGTTTATTGAAAAATAATTTTAAAAAAATACTTAAAAATTTTTATTAGAAATTTTACAGAATTAATTATTTTAGAAAAAAATATTTAAAACTGACATGGTGAATAAGATATAAATTTTGCTTAATTGCACTTTAGTATGTAATGAATATGTTAGAAAAGTTTTTTATTATATTTAAAGCACACTTTGTGACACTATATTTCATTACAAAAATTATTAAAATTGCACTTTAGATGCCTGTTTCAAAAGGCAATAAAGAAATTTAAAAACAAAGTTTACAATTTTTATTATTTAAATTGTTAAATATTTTTTTGAAACGTTTATTAATTAAACATATTATATGTAATGAAAAGAAAATAAAAAAAAATTTATATATTATCATCATGTCAATTTTTAGAAATGTAAGTGTTAACTTTTAAAAATACTAGGGGTCCACTCGATTTTTAAAGTTTTTAGGAGAGGTCTATGCAATTTACTTACTTTTAAGGGTTCCGAGTATTAACTTTTGAAAAATATGGGGTTCCAAACAATTTCTAAAGTTTTCAAGGAAAGTCCACATAATTTTTTTCATTTTAGAAAAAGAGGCAGCATGCCCAATGAATTAAGAAACAACAACTCTAAGAAAAAGAAACTCCTCTTAGATCTTCACCAAAACATGCAACCTGAAAAGGAGTTGAATCCAAAACAAAAAAGCTTTGAGGGAGACTGAAAGCATGACAGGCCATAGCATCCACAACTCTATTCCCCTCCCTACAAGTGTGTTGCAGCTGAATCTCCCATTGTTTGCCAAGACGAACCTTCATATCACGAAACAAAGGAAAGACATCATTAACTCTAACATTATCTTGTTGCACCATTTGCACCATCGCTAGATTATCCAACTCTACATAAATCTTCTTAAAGCCAAATTGCCCAAAAAGAATCAAACCATGATATAAACCCCATAATTCAACTAGCATCGTTAAACCAAGTCCAAGATTAAATTTGGTTTTAAGATAACTCATCCTTGGGTAAGTACCTCAATGTTCCAATTATTCATGGGAGAACCTCAAAAGAGTCTTACTCTTACCTAGTAGATAAGTGTAGAACAAGGTGCTTTGCATTTCAACCTTCCCATTTTCTATGGTAGGTTGTACTACTTTAGCCAAGTCAGTATTAAGTGCTCTTCCTCTTTACTCCATGTAGACAGTATCTTTCCCATTTCCATTTGTTTAGAAATTGACTCCATTTGTCGAAATCTCATTTAGGGAGATAAAAAAGGTAAAAAGAAAATGCTTTTGTTAAATTGGAATACATTTTGTCGTCCTAAACTAAGTGGACATCTTGGCTTGAGGAAAATGGCATGGGTTAACAAAGCATTCATGCCTAAAATGGCTTGAGGCATTTTTTCTCAAGAATACTTGTTATGGAATCAAGTGCTTAGAGGAAAGTATAGGATTAAATCTTTTATGTCTTCTTGTTCTTAGACTACTAAAAAGTGTAATTTACGGAGGGGTATCAACAAAGTCTGGGATAAATTGAAATGGGGTTATTTTTGGGCATTGGGCAATGGTACTAGTGCTCGATTATGGAGCAATTGTTGGATCCCTACTATTGGGTGTCTTGTTGATTTTCTCACTATTAATTTGCTAGATGATGTTCTAAGAAGACCTGTGAATTTTTTTGTGACTAATAATGCACAATAGCATTAGAATGAGTTTACTTCAATGTTACCTGCTCAAATTTTAAGACATATCTTTGTAGTAAAACCTCCAAGGGCTGAAGATGGTTTGGACCTATTATATTGGAAATTGACCAAATTAAGGGCTTTCACTCTTGGGTCAGCCTATAAATTAGTGGCAAGTTATGATTCTTTGATGGAGGATGGTCTATGGAAAATTGTTTAGAGCTAGGAAGGTCTTGAGTGGATTAGATTCCTTCTATGGATCATTAGCCATAACAGGCTCCTTAGAAACAAAAAAGATGGAGGAAAAATATGGTGGATAACCCTTTATATCCTATTTGTTGTACCCATCCTGAATCATAACTTCATGTTCTAAGAGATTGTGTTATGGCTAGGAGTATTTGGGATTGTCTAGTGCCGACTGAGCTTAGTGATGCTTTTTTAGCCTACAATTTGATGAATGGTTCAAGCCCAATTTGTTGATAAAAGATTATTATAGTAATATAATTCCATGGACAGTTTTATTTGGTACTGGATGCTACTATATCTAGAATCATAGACACAAATTTCTATTTGATGAAAATTTTGTTGAACACTTGAATCATAGCATGGCTGTTAAACAACATGACAAGGTGTTTGGCAATGCTAGTTTGGTGGTGTTAAGGCTGCAAGTGTCTAGAGAGTGGCATTATAGATGTAGGAACCATCTTCTTGATAGATGGGTAAAGCTTAATACAGATGGAGCCTTTAATCCTTCATCAGGAAATGCTTCTATAGGAGGTTTAATCCGTAATGAGGCTGAAGAGCAGATATAGGGTTTCTATTTTAATCTTGGAAGATCTACACAATTTACCTATTAATATTAAGTATTTTGGTAGTGTGATCATGATTGGATATGAATCTAATTGTGAAATGACCGACAGGACCCATCTTATCAAAAGAAAATAATGGAATCATAGAATTTTTGCTATAGCTGTCAGGATTAACCTAAAGTTATTATATCATGTCCACACTTGCATTATAAGAACCGTCTTGCAAGGTAGAGTATGCAAGATTCTACCTGAATAATTACTTTGTAAACTTTTAATATATAATCACATTTGTGATAAATAAAGGAAATTCGATTTCCTAGTCACTAATATTTCAAAGAATCGATATCTCCCACCAAATAGTACAATAGAAAAGAGCATCTACATTTTACAAATTTTAGACCATTACACAACTAGTCTACTCCATAATCTAAACTTGTTTTACATGAAACAAAATCTCACTAACTATACTATCCATCTAATTCTTATTCCAAACTTGTCTTTTATATTCAAGGGTTCTTCTCCACATAGACTTAGTCCATTCCCAATGCTTTAGCTATTCCTGCACAAAAACTATAAGAGTGTGAGCTAATCCACAGCTCAATGAATAACATAACCAAATCACACATCAAGCAAATGTCGAACAAGTTTTATTACAGACATATACAATGTAATACCCAATCATATGATATGCACAATTTGGATTATCGGAATCTTTTTTAATGGAGATTTACACTCTCTCTTGGGGGTTAAAGGACCAACGCCAGTATCACGCCCAAGAGAGTTTAAGAACTAAGGAAAGGGGAATCCTCTCAACTTATTGTTATTTACATATATATTACTAACATAACCTCAAAATCCTCCTTAAAGTAACTAAGGAGGGATGGTTTTTTTTTTTAAAACTCATTTATTCTCATATATATGTATTATTAACATATCCACCACTTCACCTTAGAATCTAATAAACTCCTTAAGTATTATCATTCCAAACCAGCCTTCATTAGGTGACATCCTTCAAGCCTACTTAGTTCCTGTAGAACTGGCGACCATGTGGTAACCTTTATAAGATTCACTAGATCTCAATAAGCATTACCATAGAATAGGTATAATAATATGTGATGTGCATACTTCATAAAGGCTAATGCAATTATGCTATCGTGAAGTGCATATTCATTTAATTAAATGGTTGAATAGGATTAATTCAATTTATTAAGGTTACCAATCAATTAGTAAACACTCATCAACAATAACCATCCAATCATTACAAGCAATGTGTGATGGATTTTTATTATAGTGAATTATCAACAAAAATAATCACCAAATAGCATACGAGTACCCAATTTCCCACACATAGCCAATTATATTCACATTAGCATATATGTAACGACATTACAAGCACGAAAAATGTGATAAGGTCATAGTTACCCACTTATTCATCCTACATAGAGATCGTAGTAGTCTACTAAAAACTAGGTTTTAATTAAAATCTCCTATAGAACAACACAAACATACATCACTAAACACATAACAGAGAAGATAAAACTCTTATCAGAGCTTAAGTGTCCTAGATTCTAATAAAAAATTCTTATGTTCTCCATCATTGCTTATTACTTAGGTTAGGTCGAAGATCACATTACTACACAAAACTAAGCTCGCGCCTAAGCAAACCAGGGGTAGAGGGCAACTTAGGAAGGGTCAAAGGTATATTGTTATGAGAAACCATGTCACGCCTCAACAAACTGGGGGTCATGTGCTGCAAGTCGTGAGCACGTTGAGGGCTTGACAATAGGTCGCAACAGAAACTGTGTTCCATGCACTTTGTTTTTTTTTTTTTTTTTTTTTTTGTTGCCGTGACAAGCCTCAGTATCTATCACTAGCTACATTGAGGGATCAATCATAGGCCACGACGGGCACTATGCTCCCACTTAAACATATTTCTAGGCGCAACGACCTTCAGTGTCTATTGCCGCTCGACTTTAAGCCACTATAGAAATTGTGCATCAAAACTTACCCTCACCATTTACACAAGGCTTTGCATTAATTCACCTCACAAAGCAACCTCCAAAACAACTCAAACTCTTTACAAAATCTTCATACCAATTCTTAGTATCAGAACGCGCATAAAAGCAACCCAACACACAACTTCTAATAGCTTTATGATCTAACATGAGGCTTATTTCCTTATACCTATCTATAGATCATCATAAGAGCTTAGAGGATTGATTTACTCTATTTTATTACATGTTTTGTCATTCTTTGTTCAAATAAGCTCGAATAACTTTTGATTACACACATATAATAGACATTATTCATTTTAAGCTTAAACAAACTCAAAAAGCAGGCTTTTATCTATTTTAAACATTTCTTAGTAAAGCAGGTTCGTTTTTTAGTTTTCTAAAACATGATATATGCTAAAAATGAAGTTTCATGCGTGAATAGTGAAATGTACACATGCACTGGTGCTTTTTGTGATTACTTCACTTTCTTCTTTTCAAAACACTAGTTATGTAGCTTGTAAATGCAATATTGGGGGTTTTCAAGCTAAAATACAAAAGTTTGGAAGAAAAGATTTTGTGCAAGTACAAGAGATATTTTAGAAAAGTAGATTTAAAAAATATCATGTTTATTTTTTGAAAACAACAACGTCCAATTGGTGTAAACTTTAAAATCTCATGATTACCTTTCTTTTGCATAAAAATAATAATAATAATTATGGTGTAACTAGGAATTATCATTTCAACATTTAATTAAAAAAACTTTATGAAAAGAAAGGATAATACGTCCATGCTTTAAAACTTATGGTAGACAGCTTGTAAATAAATTTTTGATACTTTTGGAAAATATTTAAATATAGGAAATAAAATTTCAACATCCTTAATACACATAAAACAACCAAACCTTGGAACATTTGTAGAAGATTAACTAATGTATTACCAAAACATTTATTATTTCAAGATATAAAATTAGATTAAGATTTTTAATTCTTTTAAATTTTTTACTCATGCTATGGCAAAAACCCAAGAATTACAAACTACAACATCATAAAAGCAACATACAACTCCTTTTCACAACTTTAACACTCTTAAACCCATATTACTTCATCAAACATCACCATTAATGCATAAATATGCTAACTTTTTAGTTACATGCTCATACATTTTCTATTCATCGGCTTTCTCTACAAACCCAACTTAAATCTAGCATCAATTCATCAAATATATATATGTAAACAACGACTAAAACAAAGGAAAAAGCAAAATTATCTTTGTAGAAAACCCAATTTCTTGATTTTCTTTATCATTACTCCTCATAAGTTCTTGAAGCTTTATCATGCATATGTTTCAACTTCTATCTTATTTTTCATCTTCATTTTCTTCTAAAATCTTGTTGGATTTGAGATTTTATGGTTAAAAATTAAGAGAGAGAGGAGAAAAAAAAAGAGGAAATAGAAACCATAAAATGAAGAAAGAAGGAAAGAAATGGCAGCAAAAGAAAGTCAAAGAAAAAAGAGATTTAAAGGATGAGATGAAATATATTTATAAAAGATTAAAGCTTAAACCTTTCAGATAATTTTATTAAATATAAAAAATAATTAGGAAATAATTTTAGAATTTATAACATAGAAATCAATAGCTTGAATTGAGAATCCAATGTAGGAATTAAATTTCAAAAAACTTGATATTTAGTTTGAGTTCGGGCTTAAAACTGATATTTTTAAATAACCAGTGAACTCAAAATTTATGAGAACTAAGAAAATAGACTTTAGGTTAAAATAGCTAGTTTATTATAAATTTCGGTAAATGAACTTGAGAAATTTGGGTCATTTGTAAATTGAAAGAAAAAGGGTCCAATTTGATGATTGTAAAGAATTAGATGAATCAATTTATGAAAAAAGCTAAAGTTTGGAATCTACAAATTTATTAAACATTGAAACTGAAATTTTCCAAGAGTTTAGAGTTTTTTTTTTTTTTTAGTTTGAAATTTACAAAATAAAATAGGACTTGTTTTTTTTTTAAAGGATAGCCAAGGAAAAAAAGGCTAAATGAAGGAAATTTTTAAACCTCAAAATTTAGTTAATCTATTTATTAATTTGATTATGTCAATCCATCTAATTTTATCATATAATTTACTTTGCCTATCCTACTTAAATTATCTAACTTCAATTCTAAATTAAACTCTAATTCATATTTGGCTATTACTTTTTATTTCCAAATAATTTTTTTTATTCTTCCATCAATCATTCACTTTTATTAAGATTATCAATTAGAGGTATTACAATCACATTGTTTTGATCTTTTATCATATTTATTTGATATTTCGTACTATTTTCAGCTTTATAAAATATTTTAGGATTTGGTGTTGCTTAAGTTTAGTATTATCCTTTTATAAACATTTCATTAATATTTCTTAAAATTTCTATTTTCATGAAATGTATTCAGATTTATTATTGCTTAAGTTTAATCTCTTCTTTCATAAACATTTATTGTTCATTATTTATTTCTTGATTTGGTAGTGTGAAACATTGCAATATTCATTAACACCACATGATTGATATTCCTTGTAATATAGCACATATAAAACAATAAGAATTAGTTTAGCGATTTCATTCTTCATTACTTGATTTTTTAAGAAGACTAAACTCAACAAAGACGACAGACAACCAACAATTTGACTCGACTTGTTTCTAAATTTAAGAGAACACATAACGACACAACACTGACTCTCACTACACAATAAATCAACAAAAGAAGGTTGTAGATTCGCTTTTCATTCTTATATGAATATATATATATATATATATATACAATGTGCATATAAAATATACAGTGTTAATACTCTTTTAATCGTGAGGAATTGCATGTTTTATAATTCTCAATAACATGGTCATCTTGACCATATAGAAATCAAGATGTCTTATTTTTGCTTTTTCACATGTATATTAAATTTTACCATTTTATTTTTGCAGGACATTACTGAAAGTTTTGGAAAATTGTATCTTAAAAAATTTTTAATAACAATTCAAATCCTTAATCAATAATTAGATTGTTTGTATTGCAATATTTTTAAAACGCGAAAAATTAGAAGTAATTCTTGTGATTTCTCTTAAAACATTTCCAAAAACTTTCTGATTTTTATATTCAAATGGTATAAACTTGAATGATTACAGTGGCAGCTAAACAACTAAATTACATGCATTCTGTTTTTTCTTTTTCCTTTTTTTTTCCTATAAAACACAAATTAATTGATAGTATTTTCTCAACCAATCAACTTGCCTAAAACTAACTCACAAAAATTCCATTGCTAGAGAATGAAATTAACCACCACAATAGGCCACACAATGCTCTATTTTTAACGGTCTAAATCATTATTATAATAACGTAAATAAAATTTTAAAATTTTATTTGATCTCACCTATTTATATGTGTTATATTTAATAGCACATTCATTACAATTAATTTTAAAAATTATAAAAAAAATTAAGAGGATTATTTTATTTTTTTATGTGTCTTAGTAGTTTGCTCTTATTTTAACTTTTAAGAGTCATAATAGCATAGAAAAAGTTTCAAAATTTTATTTAATCTTACCTTATATGCGTTATATTTGGTAGCACACTCCTAATAATTAACAAATGCGTGTTACGTTCCGTTTCGTTTTGGCTTTTGGCCAGCATGTGCATGCCATGTTTAAACATCCATAAATAACTTTGTAATTTAGTCATGTAATAATCCTAATTATATATTAATATTATATTTTGGTCTACACATCGAATTGATGGAGAGTAGTTTTACACGGTCAAATTCTCTCCCTCTTCTATAAAAATATCATAGAATGACATGATCAACTATATATGTATACATATATATATAATAAAAACAAAACAAAACTCTCTAGATGACAAACTCGAGATCTGCCTTTTTCATCTAATTTGAAGTTTCTTAACCTTTGCACTTTGTAGTTAACATAGAAGGAAAAAAGAGGGAAATAAAAAAGAAAAAAAATAACAACGAAGAGAGGGGCTTTTAGTTATAGCACTTGGTGGTTGGGATGCAAATAAGGCAAGCCACTAAAGTTCAATCCGGCTTGAACTTGATTGGAAATTAAGTTAAGCTCAAACTTAAAGTAAAGCTTATTCATCTATACAAGTTGATCCCAATCTTCAATTTAAGTTTGTGAACAAGCTCGTTTGGTCTCGTTATAAAGGTTGTGTATAAGTTCATTAGCAAATTTGTGAAAATTATATTTATGATATATTATATATGAATATATAATTAAAATAATAAAACCTAATTTCTATTCAAATATATATGTATACATTTTTAGTGGCTCTTATACATCTTTTTTAGGCTAAGAAAAATGGAAACCTAAGTTCTCTATATAAATAATTCGAGTTCAAGCTTGAATTTGAGATTCGATAAAAGCTCGCTAAGGCTGGATAAAAAGCTTAAGCTGGTAAATTTTAGTCTCGATAAAAAGCTCAACTTAAACTTTAACTCAATAATTTTAAAATGAGCGAAGCTTGAGTATTGAAAAACCTAGCTTGGCATGGCTCGTTTGGAAGCTTATTAAGGGTTCTGTTAGAATATATGGTTTTTCTTTTATGATACGTGCATGGCTTATCGAATTTTTACAGAACACTTAAGAATTGTATGATAAAGAAGGTTATAGATCATTAATATTTTAAAAGAAAACATAAACCAATTTATTGTAAAGGTACTTTATATTTCCTCAATTAGCTATTAGAAAAATACCCATGCATGGCTTGAAATAATTAATAATAAAATACTAAATAGTAACCATTTAACTTTTCCTCTTTTTTTTTTTTTTTTTTTCTGCATAGCTACTAAAGATATATGGAGCATATGAAAAACTGGAATGTAATGACTCCTTCGAGAAGGTCTATGTTTGAATTGTGAATTAAAAAATGTTATCGTCAAGATAGAAGTCAAAAGGTTCAATTGCACGTAAAAAGTTACAATCTTCCTCAATATGACCTTCCAGATGCGTATTTCCAGCAAGCAACCGCGGGGCCAATACTTGGAATGAATGTGAGATACAATTTCCAACATCTGAAGCTGTTCTAAAGAATTTTTGCTTGATGGTAACTAAAAAAGATACGAGCAACAGTGTGAACGAAATACAGCATTAAGTCAATAAATTAAATTTTATTTAATTATAACTAATAAGATAGGAAAGTTCCCTCTATAGATAAGAATTTATTCCCCCCATACTTTAGAATCAGTCTTGCTGTTGTATGACTCTACAAGAGCAAAGTCAACATGACCCCTTCAAAGTACCAAATCCACCATCGCCCCCTCTCCCCGGCGTCTAGATTACCTTCCAAGCGGACGCTTTTAGCCTTCAATGAGACCTTAAAACTTTTACCCTTTTTTTTTTTGGCCCCCTTTCTTTCCCCACAATTGATTCTTACCGTTTTACGTTTTTTATAAATTAGGATTTATGTTAACCTTGTAATTTTCTATTCGCATTGGCACGTGGAATCTTCTAATCTATAGATAATTATTAAATAAAAAAATAATATTTTAACCACCCCTTCCTTCATCTAGAGGTGACTGGGTAGCTCTGTACATGGTGCCGTATCATGTAGGGTAACCACTCGTACTTTTTGATCAAGTAGAATTTGGGTGAGTATTGAGAGTCACATGTTAGAGTGTGAATTAGTTTTTTTTGAAACCTTATCCTACAATGAAGGGTAAGAGCATAAAGTCTCCATATCATGTACCTATCCTTGAACTTGTATTTTATTATATTGAGAGCATCCAGGCTGTCATCTACCTACTAATGATGTGGAAGTTGTTGCAAACAAGTAAATGAAAAAATGAGATAGAGGCTAGTCCATAACAATTATATGATTTCAAGTCCCTTCCTCAAAGGAGAGGAGCCAACAAGAGGAAACCACCACTTTCAGTGGTGAGCTACACTAGTTTTAGGACAAATTCCATCATTTAAGCCCTCAAAATGACAGTTTTTCTATTTTTAGGCAGGTTTAAGGTTTTGTAGAACTTTTTATATACACTTCAGTTTTATATGCTATTAGTGGCGTTTTATTTGTCTTTTCATTTACTTTATGTCTGTAAGTTCTAGAACATTCTATTTTCAGCAGTTTTCAAGTTCTATTTTAGCAGCTTTCGAGTTTGTTTTTATACGTATGCCTTATGGCTAAAAAATGATCCAATTTTTCAATAATACAATTTATGACTGTCTTACTCTATCTTCTTCCTCAAAATTCGAATTTCTCTATGGTTTTTGAATTTGGATGTCATTTACATTAGTATTCAAAGAATCAACAAATAATTGAAGATCGCATCATGCATGAACCAATAGATTGTGGTAATTTCCAAATATTACGTTGTGTCACCTACCTTATTAAAAATTATAAAATAATATTAATAAATGAGAAATAAATAATAATTCATTTTTCATTTTATGGTCACTTTTGTTGAAGATTATCATTTATAGGCTCTATCTTTTGGAAATTTCTATTTTGAAAAAACTTGTACTTTATTATGGAAGTGTTTATTATGTTATTATATGTGCTTAAACTTTCGATTATACAAAAGTGTTATCTATCTTCCAAAAATAATCATACAAAAGTACCTCAAAGTTTTTTATTTTTTAATTTGAAAAGCATTCTACAATGTTGTTGATATTATATTATTAGGTTCAACAAATGTTTATTATAGATTTTAATTTTAACACAAATAATTTATCCATATTATTAAACATGTGATCTTAAAAAAATTATTATTAAATTTCTTTCCATATGTTATTTATAAGTAATATATAAAAATAAGGTAGTTTTACACATAACATAAACCAAATATTATAATAAAATTGAAATTTAATAAAAAAATAGAAAATCTAAAGGTTCCATTATACACCATATACCATATACGTTTTACACTATATAAGTGGGCAAAAAAATGCTAGAGGATAAGTTTTAGGCACAAAACTCAATACCCTATATCTTATGGGGTAGGGTCATACCTTACACACCATCAAACCGCTTACCAATATCTTTACCTTAGGAGGGTGGATTTGTAGTCACATCATTGATTGGTAGTGACTTACCTCTAAATGTGGTTATGTAACCCACTCGTGGTAGTGGGTGGCATGAACCCTCAGGTGGTGAGTAATCACTCATGCTTTAGAAATTTAAAGGATTTAAAAAGAAAAACTCATCTAATTCTAACAACTTGATTAAACCCGATGAATTTCTCTTTGTTTGCTTTTCTTTCTTTTTTTTTTCTTTTCTTTTTTTTATGGTTTATTTGAGGTTATAGATGGCTACCTATCACACCCCCCCAGAGTATCTTAGTTATAATGATGCATCATGTAACCAACTTAGGCATCTACGAAGGTACATAACCATTGTACAACTAACATGTCCCTTAGCATAAACAGATATAATAGGACCGAAGGTTATATAGAATAAGAAAGATATTGCATACATATAAGTCATATATAAAAACAACTTTACAAGGTCTAAAGCTATCACATAATAATTACAAACTCTATGTTCAAGGACTTCACTACTGCATTCATAACAAAAGGATTTTAAAGGAATTACAAAATATAGACTTATACTATTACAACATTTGTCTCCAAAGCCCAATACATACACAAAGTTCTCTTCCAAAACCATAATCACATTGTTCTATTTTCTATACTAACTCCAAACTTAGTCTTGGTCTTGGTCTTGGTCTTGGCCTTAGTCTTCCTCTTAATTTTGTAAATATCATTTTAGAGGAGCGTGAGCACAACAAGCTCAATGAATAATAAAATCTTAACACATTTTACCAAAATCAAACAATGTTTGATTAAAAATCATATGCAATGCATCAATCAATTATATGTAACAAACATAGTTTGGATGACCATAATCTAAACTTATAGAGATTTATGCCCTTTCTTAGGGTTGAAGAACTTACTCAAATAATTCACATCCAGGAGAAATAAAGAACTAAGAAAAGAGGACTTAATTTCAAAATCATATATTGTTAATAAAACACAATCTCAACTTCACTTATAATTTAAAATCTCTGCTAAGTATTAATATTTTAATGGGTAACTCCAACTTAGGCAATATTCTTCGGTGCTGACTTAGTTCCTATGAAGCTGACAACTTAATAGTAACCTTTACCAGTTTTACTAGATGCAACAAAACAGTACTACAGAATAAAAATAATAACATGTAACGTGAATACTGTGCAAATGCAATTCATCATGCAATTCATGTCCATTTAAGTTTAAGGGTCCAATAAGCTTAATTCCAAATTATTTAGTGATCACTTCAATTTCAGAAAATCATCAATTCAAACTATATAATCATTATCAAGCAATTAGTTATCATTTTGAATATTATAATTTGTTGTTCATTCATACAACATATAACATACAAAATCCCCAATCATCATGCATTCAACAATTTTGATTATAATTAAGAATATGTACCACTACTTTACAATCACAAACAATAGGAGAAGATTCTATTATTCACTCGTGCATTTTAGCTAGTCGTCGTAGTAGTCTATCGAAAAGTCCAAATCTTGGTTGATGGATCCTATAAAATAATAAACATATATTATTAAGTATATAACTAATCAAGAATTTCTAGTAGTGTCTAAACATTCTAAATTTGTGCCATAAGATCCTTAGTCTACTAGTCTTTAAGAAATTATAAAATGCTAAGCTCAACTACATTCATTTAACTAGTAAAATAGGTATTTAACTTGATTTGAATATATTACAATATGAAACAATTATATTTTAAGCCTTTACTCTTTTGGAATCTCTCAAAACTTAAAACCTAAAAGTTATAGCTCTCTCTCTAAGCTTTACATGGCCTCTCAAATCACTACAATCCGATTTCAGATAAAAAAGTTATGGTTAAATTACAAAATAGTGTTGCTGCTAGGGATCCTTCAATCATGCTCATGATTTTTTAAAACACCAAGGTTAGAGGCTAGTAAGGGAAGGATCACGCTCGTGATCATTCAGAACACCAACATTAGACGCTACTAAGGGATAGATCACATGAGTGATCATCCAAAAAACCAACATCAAACGCTACTAAGGGACGAATCATGCTCGTGATCATCTAAAACACCAACATCAAATGCTACTAAGGGATGGATCACGCCTGTGATCATCCAAAACAACTTGACCTGAGGCTACTAAGGCCTAAGTCATGTCTATGACTGACCAAAAACACCATACCATATGCTACTACACCTTATCCTGTAATCCCCCTAATTTTACGTAACCTGATTTTAACAAATACTAAAAATGTAATATAGAATTATATAGAATATTTGGAACAAGTAGTAAAAATTACTCCAAATTTTTCTCGATTTAAAAATGTCAAGGAATGAAATTGATTACAACTACAAAGATTAGAATCGTTACCAACAAAAAATTTTGAAATACAAACTGTAACTTTTATGATTTCAAATAACTCATAAAACAACGATAACCAATCATTAATATAAATTACTGAATTTTTTTTATTAAGTTTAATACTTAGAAAATAAATCATAACTTTAAAACTACAATAATAGACGATTAATTTTTAGAACCTACAAGTTATAAAAAATATAGACTAAAGATAAATTAGTGGAATTACAAAGGATACAAAAATAAAAAAAATTAGATTGATATCTAAGAATTTAGATCTTAACTGAATATTCAAATTACACTAATATTCTAATTAAAAAGGTTTTAAACTTTTAGAAATTAAAATCCTGAATTGTCAACGTAACCTTTAATGATTTTCACAACTAGAAAATGAACAAATTGGCAAATGTGAAACTAATATCAAATATATGATTCAACAAAAATCTTAAAATAGATCTATGAATTATAATAAACTCATTCGTAGCTTGAAGGACCTAAATACAAATTTCCTTGACCTTAATAGATACCAAAAACGAGATTTCGAATCTTGAACTAATAATTCGAGATATAATTAGAAGTAGCCCTAAAATTTCCAAACTCGATAAAATATAATTTATTAACAGTACTTATTAGTATAAAACAAAAATCCAAAGAGGAATTACCAGGATTATAATTACATAATGGATATCAACACCGATCAATAATGACTAATTTAAATTTAAAATAAAAATTTCAAACTTCCTGGCATACTTGTTAGGAATTATGAATTTATTAAGACTTAGTTCCTAAATCAATTTATTGAACTTGAAAAATGTAATTGTGTAAGTTAAAGTACTTAAAATAATTAATTGTGTAAACTCGAAACTAAAAACTTGTACGAACAAACAATGTAGAGTTTCGTAGTAACTTAGGAAAATTCTATTCCGATAAAACTCTTATGTAACCATTATAGATATTTAGTCAAATGATAAACAAATATATATATATATATATAAAAGAAAACAAAACAAAATGCAAAACGCTGGAAGGAGACTTGTGAACAGAAGGGAAATCAACTAAATTCTCCAAGCCAGGAATAGATTTTCACGGAACAAAAAATAATAATAATAATAAAAATGAAAAACAGAACAAAATGAGTTGTTTCATGCATGAAAGAGGTGGTTTAGCAAATTGGAATCCTTAAGCCGCATCAGCACGTCCCAACGTTCAGCTCTTCACGCATAGATGGAAGAATTGAGTTGCAAGCTTCACGTGCGGAGGGAGGAATAATCACCAAGCAGAATTTCCCTCGCGTATGGAGATCACGGACGCTGTAGTTCCATCTATTCCCACGCACGGCTCTTCACGTGCAGTAGATCGGAGCAAAACAAAATTTGTCCCACGCACAAGGCAGCAGCAGGAGATGACCGAGCATCCATTTCCACGCACAGCAGCATTCGACGAGTAATGGCTGAGACTCCACACACGAGCAAGCTGCATTCCACACATACACCTTCCACATACACGCACAGCACAGCTCTTGGATGAAAACAGAGCACATAAAATAGAGCACCCACAAGTTGACTTTTACCTAACTTTGCTCCGAATTTAAACATACAATCTTAACTCGAAAATGACATGAACTCCAATTAAAATACTCCATATGTAATCAACATTAAATAACAAGAATATCAGCCCAAGAAAACAACCAAAAAATACTGAATTTGTCTTCAAATACCGAACAAACCAGCTGCAGCAGGGGACAAACCAACAAGAATACAACAGCAATTTGAATTCCGATTTTTGTAAATTCCTAGGCTCATTTGAGCTGATATTTTTTACTAATTAAACACCAATAAAAGGCCTTCAAATGTCCACTTCAAACACCAAGTATTGGTTAGAAAATAACAAAGGAAATCTGATCACAAAACTATGTAAACAAAGATGGAAAATGTCAACAAAAACTGCAGCAGAAATTCCAAAATTTAACCTCAGATTTTGACCCATTTTGATCCGATTTTTGAACAATTCAAGCCCCTATTTTACACATATAAATGGCATTAATTAGCTACCAAACAAACACAATTAAAGCCCTCAAAGATAGCCACAAAAATCTATCAAAACACAAGTCAAATTGTCATCCAAATTTGCCAAATTCGCATGGAAATTTCCAGCTGCAATTGTGAGCCTTTTTCAAGCCCAAAACCCTATCCTTAGCCTCTAAAATTTAGCCTAGTCTTAGTATATGTATATAAGCTTAAGTTAGTTACAATTGAGCTCATAATTCTCACAAAATCATCCCAAAAACACAGCTACAAACATAAGTGCATCCAGCCTCTTCCTTTCTCTTTTTCCATTGCAACCTTCAACTTAGAAAGCTTAGAAAACCCTTGTAAGATAAACCTTAAACCCCTAGCTTATTTTCATATTCTATCTACACACTAAGCTCATCAAGAACATCAATTCCCCTCTCCAACAACATCCAAAACCAAGTTAAAAAGTCTTAGTAATCATAAAATCCCAAGGGGGGAACTTAGCTTAACAAGGTAAGAATATTGTTAGAATTTGTAAGCTCCCATTATAGTTAATGATGCTAACTTATAATTTAGTTAAGAACTCATCATCTAACCTTGATATAGGTTCGATTCTTGCTTAAAAAGGAAGTTGAAAATCCTTTTTCCATTCCAAGCCAAGATAAGTCCTAAACTATCAACCTATCTTTGTTATAGTTATGTATAGACTTTAGGATGAATTATTTAGTATTGAAGAAAGGTTATAGTTGAAAGAAGTTGCTAATCCATGGATGTATTCAAGTGGATAGATGGTTGATATGTTAGAAATGTTTAGATATTGTTGGAAAAGGAAAACAACAATTTACAGGTATTATAAATATGGTAACAATAAATTCGAATTTAGGAGTGAAGTGAACAAAACAAGACTCAAACTTCATCTAATCTAGTCTAAATGCATGTCTAATGCTTCTAAAACCTTATATGAACATAAAACTTGATAAAACAAGCTTAAAAGCATGATTAGAAGTTCTACATTACAAGAAAAGTATTATGAACCAATTCATAGAAATTGCACATATTAATACCTCTATAAATTATGAATGAACTTAGGATATGAATGAAGGCTTAAATGAGATCCTCTAAAATAATATACAATCAAAAGAAAATTAAAAAATTAAACAATAAAAATTCCTTTTCTATAAGAATCAATACTTAAGAAATCCTAAACTAGAAAATCATTCAGTTTACACTCTTAATAAACCAACATCAACATCACTGTTATTCCTATAAGTATAATTATGATTATTGCCACTATTATGACTACTAAGTATAGTATTCCGTATTATTAATATTTTCATCAAGGATCGTTAAAATTATTAATACCATTATTATTTACGTTAATGTCACCATAGTTATACTATCACCAATACAATTATTATTCTTGCCAACTAATATTATTATTTACCAATGGTATGAGAATGATTGTTATTATTATACTTGTATTTATTATAATATTGATATTAACGTTTCAAAACTAATATTACTAATAATATTATAGTATTAAACTTAATTGTTTTGAAATAAGAATGAAACTGAAGTATAATAGAAATTTGATATATCTACATACGATTTATAACTTTTGAAAAGTATAAGATACTAGAACATACCCTTAAATAAATAAAAATACCAATTTGAGAGACAGATAAGGTTGACGGGCAAAGAATTAATAAATAAAAATCTTCTATTAAAAGCAGTAGAACTTAAGAAAAGACAAACCCCTTGAATAAAAATATGATAGCAATTAATAAAAACTATATCAAAAACCGATACGGAATATTTAGGTATCTAAAATGATTTAATTAAATTATTTAACGATGCAATAATTAAAGTAACGGGTTTAGTCTAATATTCGGCGATTAGAATTAACGCCTTTAATTATAGGAAGACTTCTCTTACAGAAATAATCCAATAATAAATCTCTGTTATTTCCTTTCATAGGAAAATAGATCAATTCCCAGATTTCTGGTAGCTTATACAACAGCTTAGCGAGGACCACAGGTGAGTAACTTAGCCTTATTACATTGTTTGTGATTGTAGTTTAGTTGCACTAAAATACAAAGATAATAATGATGAACTCGCTGTCTATGGGATTATGGGATTCGTATGCTGTTTGAAATTACTTGTTTGACAAATACTACTCTCCAAAAGTGATAATGAATGGCTTGTGAAATTAATGTATGTGATGCATGTTAAGTGTCTGAATAAAGTTTGAACACTTATAACCGGACTAAAAATTATCGAACTCATAAATAAAATGGTGCATGCATAGCTTGATTTGCACATACTGCATTATGTTTTTATGATAGCCTACTACGTGTTAGAATTTCGGTTCTTTGGTAATACTTGGTTTTTCTAGGTAAGAGGCTATTAGTTCTATGCAAGTTTACCTTGTTCTGTCGATTCCATGGGAACTAACTGGTAACGAAGGACGCCGCCCATGGTATCGCTGTGAAATGGCTAACACTTAGTGGAGTTTCTAAGGTATAAAACAGGAACTGAGTGTTTAAAACATCATGAACATAAAGAGATAATAATTGTGAGGATTATGGATTCCTATGTACTTAGTTTCTCCTGGGTAGGTGATTCAGGGATCGGTTCCTTCAACCCCGATGAGAGGGCGTAAATCTCCATCCTGTTTGGATTCCGGTTTGTCCAAGCTTGTAATTGTTCATGTGTTTGATTGATGCATTACATATGATTGATAATAACTTGCTTGTTGTGATAAGTCTGGTTATTCACTGAGCCCGTGGTTCGCTCACCCCCCAACAGTTTTTGTGCAGGATTATTACTAGCTGTGATTGGGCTAGGAATGTGTGAAGAGAGCTTCTCCAACGAACTCTATTGAAGATAGAGATATAGGATATTGTAAACTTAGAATGCAAATTTTATATTGTTGAAATTTGTAAGTTGTAGTTTGAAACCCAATTTCATTATTTTGTGGGGGATACCGATTTTCTGCGATCTTGGTGGAAATTGGAAAATTGGATTCCATAGTTGAAATACTGTAATATATTATATCATTTGTATGATAAACTTTTATAAATAAATAGAGTCTTGTACACTCTTACATACAAGGCGGCTCTCATGTTACGGGTGCACACGTGATATGATGGCTTTAGATAAATCCTGTTAGGCCCCCATTTGGAGTCGTGACATATCCCATGCCCATGATTCATTCATTAATAAGACACTTTTCCCAACTTCGAAAATCTAGACTTTTCAAACACTTGTTATGATCTTCATCAATCACACTTCAGCACTACTATATAAGGCTTATATGTTTCTTCCACAACTTCAAATTAGCATAACTCAAATATACATGCATATACCAACCATACACAACATCAACACTATTTAATCAACAAAAGTCTAGTAACTCCAGTGTTTAGAACTTAAACCATCAATTTCATCACCTAACTTAACCTATCTAACATCAAGGCTTCGTTAACAAGTTTATATTCAACCTTAGCTATCATGAACTTTAAATAAAAGCATTCAATTTCCAAAATTAACAAAGAAAAGAGAAGCAATAGCCTACCTAAGTTAGTTTTGGTCTATTAATGGTAGTTTAGCTTGAGTTTTCGGAGAATTTAAGAAGAGAAAATGAAGAAAATATGTAGTATGTGTATTATGGCATCTGCTACATGGAGAGAGAAGAAGTGATATTTTGCCTAATTAAATTGATAATTATCTCTTATAATTTAAGTAAAGTATATATGGTGCATTGAAAGCCATTGTGGTGTGCATGTGCATGCTAAGTGTGATGAGAAGATGGTCTATGTTTTTGGGTTTACCTGAAAAAGACTTTGACTTGTTTTGCATGGAAAATGGTTGGGCTTGGTTTTAATAGATGCATCAAGAAACAAGCAATTAGAATCAATACAAAGCTTTGATAGATTTGGTTTATAAATTTTATTTAAATTAGAAAGTTTCTTATAAAGATCTATGTTGAGATTTGTTATAACTTAAAGGTTAAGTTTTAAGAAATCCAATTTTCTAAGAAAGTTTGAAAGTAAAATAATTGATAAACAACATGAAATGAGTTACTTGAAATTATTTAACCTCTAATGACTTAGTTCATTCTATACATGTTATCTTAATTAAATTTACCAACTATACCATTCATTCCAACATTCATACTAGATTTATATGTATTTTCAATTTTTAATTTCTAACTTAACTTGATGAAAAACTTACTGCCTATTCACTTGACATGAATGTATATTCATTCCATCCTCGTTCTATATAAATATGCTATTATAGTGTTCACTTGAAAGGAATGGCAATTTATAATGGTTTATTTTTCAACATTTTCATAAATACCCCTGTCTTGAAAATATTACCTATATAATCATCTCTCTGTAATAAATAAGGGACATTATAGATATTTCACATTTTACTCTAATAAATACTTGTTTTACTTTTTATTCCAAGTGAACAATGTAATAGCCATTACAACTCTATTACATTCCCTTTGAATTGGAATTCCATTCCCTCCTTATTCTATACTGCGAAGTGAACGAGCCATTGGGGTCGACACTACCTACACAAATCAAGCCACCTTTAAACCTTATTAGATTATTATTCAAAAATCAAAAGCTACCACATTCCAATTAAAAATGGAAAATTTAAAAGAATTAACAAAAATTTTAGTTGGTAAAAGTTGAAGAATATTGAGGATCCAAATAAACTAAAGGGTAAATATTGCTAATGGTTTATGAGCTTTGGCAAAATATATAATTTAGTACCCAAACTTTAAAATTTATCAATTGAATACCTAAGAGAAATTTTTGTGTATTCCAATAATACCTCCATCATAGTTGTTAAAAGCTCCATGTAAAATGATACCGTTAGCCAATTTGACATGGATATTATTAGCATGCACGAAAAGTTATTTTAGGTACTAAATTAATCAATTTAAAAGTCCATATAGCTAATGGCATATTTTGTCAAATTTTAGATAATATTCACAATATTTACCCTAAACTAAATAAAAAGATTAGAGGGATTCAAATAAAAAGTAGGCAAATGTTGGGGCAAAAAAGGTTTACCCTCATAGTTACTTATACTAAATTGTAATAAGAACGAAGAATTTGTAAATATATGTTTTAATCTAGAAAAAGAAAATAGTAAAAGATAATTAAAAATCTAAGTTATAATGAATTATAATGGAATATGAGCAATGAGATATAATAATAAAAAAAAACAATTTAATTGTGGCTTCACTATATATTTAAATTAAAATAAATTGAGAATGCTAATATCAGAATTTTAAAAAAATCAAAAGAGGAATTGATAAGAAACAAAACCTCCGTAAGTATGTTTATAGCTGAATTAAGATAATATTATAATATTGTAGAAAAATTTATTGTGTTAAATGATACTTCTATAACTCTCTATTTTATCTTTTGAGTTTAATACATATCTCCTTTTGTCTTACAGAATTAGATGCATCCCTTGACTAATAAATGCATCCATCAGGCTATTTCTCTTATGTAGTTGAAAACAGGAATAGAAAACAATCTCTCTCTCTCTCTCACATACACACACACACCCCCATATATTAAAACTGGTTCATAGGTCAAGTCTTGGCAAATAAACAAAAATGATTGTTGTAGAACTATTGAGCTTAATTTGCTAAGTGGCTAAACACTTTACATAGAGATTAATGTGAATTTTTAGATAAATAAGAATCTAGGTATGGTGTTAAACAAAACTAAATTTGTAATATATATTATAATGTTTAGATATTAATTATGAATTGTAAATTTCTAATGGAGAAAGATCTAAATTTTGTTTTATACTTTTATGATATGTGTAGATGATTAAATTTAATTATAAAAGCTTTAAGTCTAATTTCCATTTGGATTTAACTCTCCGGGCTAAGGTGATAGGGCTTAGAGACTTAGGATTAATTTATTAGGATGATCAAGGAAGATTTGACATAGTAAGCTTAGATTAAGGCCATTGAAATTAGCCTATCCAATTCTAACCTTTCTCATAAAAGCTCACACACTACAAATAATGCCTTTGATGAGCTTGGATCTACAAGGAAGCCTACTTCAATGTTCATTATGAAAGGGACTTATCTTGACCGTTAGTTGTCCATCTAAGCTAATGGATGACATAGACAACTAGGCTCCCTATAAATATCACTAGTCCCCACCTCGTTTGGATTATTAGAATTCTTGGACAAATGTTGTCATGTTGTTAGATTTTCATTTTATTGAATCAATCATTTGATTTATTTAATAATTGATGCTTAGAGAAGTGGTTAAGAAACTACATACTTATATAAATAAAGGGATAAAGTTGATTAAGTTTCTTTCTTACTTCAATTGATCTTTTGAATAATTTTTGCCTTAGAATTTATTATTAAATGATGAGGTTAAAGGCTGATTTGCGTAGATAAGTCTTGTGATTTCAGCAAAAGTAATTTTAGCACAATCAATAGAGATGATTGAATATTCGAGGTGTTGAAATGATTCAAATTGTATCTGATTTGGTCAAATTTCCATTTATGATTTGTTTTCTTATTAAGCCTTGTTAATTTAGAATGATGTTTTCCTTGAGGACAAATAAAGGCTTAAATATGGGGGAATTTGCTAAGTCTCTTTTATATCTTCTTCATAGGAATTTGAGCTCATTTTGATGCATTTTTGAATAAATTCCTATGATTACCTGTACTTTTAATGTTAATTGTTGTTTTATAGCTCCTTGAATCCAAAGAAGAAGAAATGAAGTATTTTTATTAGATGTGGAGCAAAACAATAGATAAAGTCAAAATTAGACAAGTCGAGCCCTACGAAATTACCATCAAGGCAATAGACAAAGTCAAAATTAGACAAGTCGAGCCCTACGAAATTACCATCAAGGCTGAAAAGTTGAAGTAGATCAAAGAAAAATGGTATGTCACGCCTTAACCTCGAGCGCTCGACGTAACCCTCGACATATGCTCTGAGGATATCGAGCCTTAATTTATAGAAAAGCTTTTATCGAGCCTCAAAGTCGAGCCTCATATTCGACCCTTAACAATTCCTATTTGAAGACAACTCTTCGACAAATTTACCTCGAGCCCTAGTTCTCCAAGCCTCGATGACTTCGATTTTAACCTCGATAGATGGATGGACAAAAATGCGAGTGTTCCTTAGCATTTCTGTGTCGAGCCTATTTTCCATTCACTACGAGCACTCAACCAAAGCTGCAATTTGCCCTGCAGCGGGCAAAGCACATGAAAAGACGCACCCGTGGAGAAATGGAAAGAATTCTATTATGAAAGAATCTGCCATTTATGAAATAAATACGTCATGTTTTATGTGCCTTTGGTCTTTAAATAAACGGGCAAACATGCATTGTAGAGCAGTGCACGACAGTGTAAATTTTTTCTTACATGGTTTAGAAAGAGAATTCTAGGGCGAAAGTGTAATCCCCTTAATTTTACGTAACCTAATTTTAACAAATACTAAAAATGTAATATAGAATTATATAAAGTAATTGGAGCAAGTAGTAAAATCAATCCAACATTTTTTTTTAGATTTAAAACAAAATGATAGAGTGTGAATGAATTTGATTATAATTAGAAAGATTAGAATCTCTACTAATAACAATTTCGAAATACAAACTATGATCTCAAATAATTTATAAACAATGATCGTTAATATAAATTACTGAATCATTTTCCCTTAAGTTCAATACTTAGAAAATAAATCCTATGCTTGTTAAATAATAAAATAATGGTATTTAAACATTTTTAATATGTTAACACTATTAAGGAGTACTAGACAAAATATGTTGTTATTAACAAATTAGTATAAATAACTCCTATACAATAAAACATAATACTTGGTAAAATGATTGATAGTCCAACAAGAAATCATAGCTAACCTTAAATTTAAATCACAATAACAAACGATTAATTTTTTTTAGAACCTACAAGATATAAAATTATAGACTAAAGATAAATCACTAGAATTACAAAAGATACGATAAGATAAAAAATAGATTGATATCTAAGAATCTAGATCTTAAATAAATATTTAAATTACACTAATATTATAATTAAAAGATTTGGAGATTTTAGAAATTGAAATTCTAAATGGTTAATGTAACCTTCAATAATATTCATAACTAGAAAATGAACACATTAGCAAATATGAAACTAATATCAAATATATGATTTAACAAAAATCTTAGAATAGACCTATGAGTTGTAATAAACTCAATCCTAGTTTGGAAAACCCAAATAAAAATTTCCTTCACCTTAATAGATACCAAAAACGAGATTTCGTATCATGAACTGATAATTCAAGATATAATTAAAAGTAACTCTAAATTATAAAACTGATAAGATATAATCTATTAACAGAACTTATTGGTACAAAACGATAATCTAATCTAAAGATGAATTACTATGATTATAAATACATAATAGATATTAATACCAATCAATAATTACTGACCTAGATCTAAAATGAAAATTTCAAGACCCACTGTTATACTTGTTAGAAAATTCTAAATTCATTAAGACTTGCTTCCTAATTTAATGAACTTGAAAAATTTAACCGCATAAGTTAAAATACTAAAAATAATTAATCGTGTAAACTTTGAACTAGAAATTTGAATATATAAATAATCTAGAGTTTTTGTAGTAACTTAGATAATTTTATTTAGATAAAACTCATACGTAACGGTTATAAACATACGTTTATAAAATTAATATTTGTTAAAATATTTTTGTTAACTATTAATCAATCAATAAACAAATAAAAAAAAAACCGCTAGAATTGGAATGATGGTATAGCATTACATTTCTCGGCTGCAATTCACGTTAGTTCACGTCCAGATTGCATGACATTGACCTCTCAAATACCAAATAAAAATGAAATGCAAATCGAACAATCCATCATGCTGCAGAATTCACATGGAACAGAAGAAATAATGCAAGATTCCATGCAAGAAGGACCGATGCCAATTTGAAATTCATGAATTGCAGCAAGGAGGAATTCACGTCCAGCCAATTGTCCAATTCACGACCAGTAAATCAACAACTCTCAACTGGAACAGAGGAGTCTCATGCGGTGCAGAATTTGTCACGAAAACAAGGGAATATGTGCAGAGTTGAATTCACGAACAGAGGAGGAAATTCGGCTGCTGTAGTATTTGAATCACGTCCAAATTACACCAAATTTAAACACATATAGTCAACATGAAAATGACCTACAATCCAACCACAACACTCCACATATGATCAACCTTAAATTCAAAAGAAATCCAGCTCAAACAAATAATAAAACAGCTTCAAATCAGCCTTGATATCCATCAAACCAGCAGCTGTAGCAGGAGGAATTCAACCAAAAAACTACAGCACCATTCACACCAATTTGCAACTTGATTTGAGCTGATACTTTTGAATAAATGAGCACCAATTAAAAACCTCTAAATGTAAACTGCAAACACCAATTATTGGCTAGAAAACAACAAGAGAAATCTAATCACAAAACCATGCAAACCAAGATGGAAAACAGCAACAAAAATACTGCAGCAGAAATTCCAATTTCAACCTCAGTTTTAGCTCAATTTTTTACCCCATTTTTTAGCAACTTAAGCCCCTAATTTACACATATAAATGACATTAATTAACTACCAAAAAACACAATTAATGCCCCCCAAAATTAGCCACAAATCTGTCAAAACAAAATCAAAATTCGTCATCCAAATTTGCTAAATTCGTATTCAAATTTCCAGCTGCAAATTTGAGTTCTTCTTAAGCCCAAAACACTCTCTTTAGCCTCCTAACTTTAGCCTAACCTTAGTACATATATAAAGCCTTAAGTTTGAAATCCTAGCTATAAGAAGAGATACGAATCAACCACTTCATTCACCATTTTCCCCACTTAGACAACCTTTAAGGAATTCTAAACCAAAACATAACCTTTGTCTTACTTCTTATATTCTATCCAAGTAACAAACATATCCAAAAGCATCCATTTCCTCTTTCAAACA
>JAMXBD010004638.1:0-50599 GCA_024138025.1 Combretum micranthum | reverse complement strand
ACAATCCCTGTTCTTAAACCCTAGAAAACGAAATTGAAATAATTGTAGAATGATCCGTATTAATATAGGAAAACTTAAAAAATATCATATCGTAATTTTCAATGTCTTCCTTCGGATCCAACGGGATTGTTTTCGAAAACCATGCTCCAGTGCACCGGATAGTGAAAATTTTCCGACAACACCAATGGATTCTTAAAAATATAAGGATTTCAAAATATCAGTTTTAGAATTTTTCGTAATTAAAAATATCAGTATAGGCCATTTACACGTATTTTCTTACTACCGGATTTAATTGTCTAGTCTACTATTCATAGTACTTTTCTACTATTCATTACATTCATCATCTCTACTTTTCTTACACACTCTATCTTTACACACTACCATACATATACCTTACAATTTACTTTCCCCATACAACTTTAATCACATCACACTTTACACATTACTTCTTTTTACAAAATAAATAAAAATAAATCAATTTTCCCTCCCTCCCCTACAAGCAAACACAACCCCCCCCCCCCCCCCCCCCCCCCCCCCCCCCCCCCGCCTCTTGTCCTCTCCATCCTATTTTTATTTCAATTTCATTTAATTTTAATCAAACTAATTTCCACTCCAAAATTCTATAAATACCCAATTCCTCTTTCATTTTTTCACACAACTCATTTCCTACTAAAACTCTCCCAAAATCACTCCACAAAATCACTCTCTCAAAATCTCTCTCAATTTTTCTCTTTTCTTAGAAAACCAAGTCCCACATAATACTACAATCCATTCCTTCCTTCTTCAACAAATACATCACCTTAGGTAAAAGTTTCTTTCATATACTCATCATGTTCATACAACTTAACATGAGTTTAGTGTATGTTTCTTAGACTCATAAGAGTTAAAGAAGCAACAATTTATTTATGTTTTGTTTTTGTTCATGTTTCTATTCTTTTCTTTATGTTATTATGCTGCTATTGTTATTGTTATTATTATTTGTTCTAACCTAACTTATATAAAGTATTAGTATATTATGTATATATATTTATTTAGAGCATATAAGCTCATTTGTTATTTATACTTTCAAGTTATGCAATTTATTTATTTCACGTTGTTATTAGACTATCTTTCTAGTCTTAGACTTGTCCTTATTAAGTCAAAACAATTTTTCTTTTTTGCTTTTCTTTTCTTTTGAGGACTAGTCTATTCTTAGTCCCGGATACCTTGATGAAGCTAAGGTTCCCAATACTTGACTTTACTTTTATGCTCTTAGATAATTTATCTTATTTATGTTGTTTTTTTATATTTCTCATAGTTACATATTCTTATTCATGCATGAACATGTTGTTCTTATCTCAACCATAATGAATATGAGTTTTCTCACGTAATAAAAATAAGAACTCTCTTTAAAAATAGTTTTTGTCACATAAAAATTATTTTTCTATAAAAACTTAAAGTTTTATCTTAATAAATATTTTCTAAAAGTTAGATAAGATTGGTTTAAGTTTTAGTAATAATACTATATGGTATTTTATCAATCAAAATAAAGTTATCAAACTCTCTTCTAAACCAATGAAATAAAGAAAAATTCTCTAAACTTAATTCTTTGTTTAAACAAAGGTTTTCTTAAACTCATATGTAAAGTTTTCATCAACATATTAAGGTTTAGATAAGTTTTACAATATTATTAAAGAATAACCTTTCTAATGATAAGCTTTACTTGGGAAATAAAAATAATAAAATAACTTATAAGATCATTGATATTATTCTTTTAAAGTGAATCAAAACTTTAGAAAAACTTTAGAACTTATAAACATGAAATATTTAGAAAAGCTATGTTTTCTAAACCACTAGAAATAAATTTATGGGAATCTTAAAAGATTAAAATTTCTTTTTGAAAAAGTAATTATTCTCAAACTTAAGAAAAGGAGTTAAAGAAGGAAATACTTACTAATAAATTTTCCAAACAAAAAATTAAAAAAGGATTTTCAAAGTCTTAGCTTTCTCACTTTTTAAGACATTTTGTTTTACAAAATCATTGATGAGACAACACCACTAAATTCATGCATATGTTTGAGTCTATATATATATATATATATATATATATATATATATTCAAGGATTTTTCAACCATACAAAATATCTATATTTTTGTACAAAAGTTCTTGAATGAAGAAAGTTTGAAAACTATATTTTTTGAAATTAGTATCAAATCTGTTACGTTATTATTCCGAGACCCAAATGACTTCTTTTGATAAAAAAAAACCTTAGAAATAGATAGATCTTTTCGAGTAATAGAAATCGATATATAAAATGCAGAATTCCAAGTTAAAATGAGCAAGTTATGGCCATTTTAAGTTGGAATCTCCATTTCATACGATTTGTATGAATCAATAAGATAGAATTAGAGTTTGAATAGATCTTGGATGAAATACTCATTTCGGGTATTTCTTTTGTTTAGGTGTTGAAGACCAAGCTTTTCTCTTCCCCGAGGATTATTTCGACTTTTAGATCGCTATGGATGAGTGAGTTTCCTTTACGCTTATGTATTCACGCATGTGCTTGTAGAATAGAGCACTAGATGTTAGGAAAAGATAAAATTGATATGCATGTGGGATATCGTGGGAATTATGTATGTGAATCGTTGTGTGCGATCAATGAACAATAAGTATATCAGAACCCGATTTGTGATTGATATAAATGTTTCCATGTATGTATTGTTATGTGTGCAAATATTGTTTGATCGCTTTAAATGATTTAATGTCATATTGAAATCCTCATATAATAAATTGCTCATGCATAACATTTAGAATATCATTTCGGAAATTTTGCTACTACCCCTCAGCGTGGGACCGGAAAGGTAAGCTGCCTTGCTACAACCTTGAGAGTTTAGGACGTTCGGGGAATACGGTCTCAAGTTTAGCCGAGCCGAATCGATCGCTTTGGGTAAGGAAAGCCCGAAGACTAGTAGTACGATTAGTTGGAACCCCAAGACGCGCGCAACTTTAAGGAGGTCGTTTGAGACCCAGTTCAAAACATTCCCTAACCACCGATAGAGGGGTAAATCCATCACACATACGAAACCAGATAGTCGTATGTAATGTTTGATCATATGGTTGTTGCATTTCATATGCTTGATTAATAAACTTGGTTGCCTGCTTGTTATGAGTACTTTTGCGTAAGGAATATCTCACTAAGCTAGTTATGCTTATACTCCTATAGACTTTTGATATTGCAGGATTATCTTTGCACCCGAGACCATCTTGATCCCCTGGGTAGAATCCTTATTTTGGAAGCTTTTGGAGAATTCTATTTTGAAGTCTAAGAGTAGATTTCTTCTAAAATCTTCTAGCTTTAGTTATTTTATCTCTATTAGAACCATGTTGTATTATCGGGGAATGCCCCTTAGAAGATGTAAGACTTTATATTTTTTTATGCAATATATTAAGTATTATTTTGTATGCTCCCCTGTCAATATCTTAAAATGCATTACTTCACCGGTCTCCTTTTGATGTGAATGTACGCCTTGTACCGATATGGAAGCTTTTGAGTGACTGAGGTAGTCATTCTTAAGTTTTAATATTGCGTATGGCGGGCTATCACGTTTAGGGTACCCGTTGGGGCATGACAAGTTTAAAATTAGATTAATTGTGTAATGGTTTGAAACTTTGTAATATGTATTTTATTTATCCTATTTTACTGTTTGGTGGGGAATATCAATTCTCTGTGGTTCTGATGGACTGGGAATTCGTATTTCCTTTGTTATCAAAATGTTTTTATACAATTAAAACTTGTATAGAAAATATTAAGTAGAGTTTTGCAATTTTCTTACTAGCAAAATGATTCTAATATTGCGGATGTATACGTGATATAATTACTTCAAGTTAAATCCTACTAGGATCCTCTTTTGAGACGTGACAAATGACAAGTGATTATGTATTCACCCACGATGGTGATGCAATTTCATAGAAATTAGCCAAACAAAGTATTATAGCAATGTCTACTATGGAATCAGTGTTTATTACTTTAGAATTGGCTAGTAATGAGGTTAAATGGTTAAGAAACTTCTTGGAAGATATTCCATTAGGTTTAAAACCTACACCATTAGTATCTATGCGTTGTGATTGTCAAGCAGCGATATCCATTGCCAAGAGTAAAACATTTAATGGAAATAATAAACATATTTGATTAAGACATGATATTGCAAGGCAGTTACTAAAAGATGCAATTATTTCCATAGATTATATTAAGTCAAAAGTGAATTTTGCTGATCCTCTAACAAAACCTTTGGGAAGAAAATTAATAAGTTAAACATCAAGGGGTATGGGACTTCGGCCATGTTGAGGTATCAGCAATAATGGTAAACCAACCTATATGATTCGAGTTGCCATGAAATAGGTTCATATAGGTAATAACAAGTCATTAGTTGATTTGTGTAGCACTATTATATAATGTCCTCCTGTGGTGTGTGTAATGCTAAACTATGAGGAAAGTGAGGTTAAGTAAAGTTCTTTTTGAAACATCATATCCTTTAAAAGGTATTATATTTTGTAGTATATACGTGATGAATGACCTATATAAGTGTGGAATAGGGTCACTCCTATTAGATTTGTGGCAAAATTTCTAAAGCACTCATGAATAACTAGGCATGCACATGACCCAGAGAATTTTAGCATACAATAAAATCGGAAGTTCATAGAAGCATTAAGCTTTACCATTTATTTAGTATGTTATATCTCATTTTCTAGGTATTGTTTATAGTCTTAAAGACACCAGATTTGAGACATTATACTCATATAAGAAAACCCAGTAGTTTTTTGTCTCTTCATCAATGTCTTTTTGAAATATGTAGAGGATTGTTGTATTTATTGTAATATATTTCAAAAGGACTTTTATCTCACATTGTTTAAAACCAAAAATTTTCCTCAATTTACTAACCAATTCAATTGTATGGGCCTATAAAGAACAAATGAAAACAGGATGGGCCTATGCCACGAGAATCAAGCCAAAAGTCCAAAATCCAGTACAAATTAGTGGATTTACACCCTTCCCTACTTGACATGAATGGAAAAACATAAGGGTCTGGCCTTTTGAAAAAATACATTTGAAATTCAAATTAAGAGTTGCATATTTTTAAATTATAATTGTTACATGCATTATTTATTTTAAATTATATCCGTTATGGACATTATCTAATTTTAAACAATGTCAGTTATAGATGTTATTATTTGTTAATTATCCAACCCTTATAGTCGTTACCCATTATCAAAGTTACAAATTATCAAAAGAATTAAAATATATTCCTTTTTTTTTTCCAAAATTACAGTACATTTTTACTCATAATTTTTACAAGTTTTTCTCTCCTGTTAGGTTTCCTACTTTTCCTCTACTATTCATAACCCCAAAGTTTTTGCTAGAAGGATTGTTAAATCTTGAGGATACACTCCTTTGCAATTACATTATTTTGTTGTGGTAGGCGATTTATCTTTAAGGGCAGTATCTAGCACATCTCAAGTTGTGATACTCAATTTTTCTACAACATTTCAAAAGTATGGTGTCTCAGGACCTCCTATATAATGTGTAAACCCCCAAAATTTTTGGAATCGGTTTAGCGTAAAACCTTAAACCGGAAGTCAAACGAAACCCTAAAGGTCAACAAAACCCTAGTTTACCGTAACCGATTAAGTCCGGCATCGCTGTTTTCTTTGGCCCTGGAAAACGAAGTTGGAATAATTAGCTAGAATAGTTCGTAATAACTATAGGTTATATAAAAACATCAGTTTTGCGGAATTCGGGTGTCCTTTGAACTAGATCCGACACAGTTCTCGAAAAACGTGTTCAGGAGCCCGGAATAGTAAAAATATTCTGAATACACAGTTAGACTCGTAAAAATATAAGTTTTCAAAAATATCAATTTCGTAATTTTTCGGTAAGTGAAAATAACATATATCGCATTTATACGCGTATTTTCTTACTACCGATACTTTATTAGTCATATCTATCTTACATTACACTATTCATTACTATTCTACACTATTTTTTTATCTCTACTTTTTCTTACACCTATTCTTACACACTCCATAACCTATAACCTTTACTTTTTACCATCAAGAACAAGTATCCACTCCCAAGGATAGATGACCTATTCGATCAGCTTCAAGGAGCAAGTGTCTTTTCAAGAATCGATCTACGGTCAGGATATCACCAGTTGAGGATTAAACCTGAGGATGTACCGAAGACAGCTTTCAGAACTCGCTATGGACATTACGAGTTTCTAGTGATGCCTTTCGAATTAGCCAACGCACCAGCAGCTTTTATGGATCTCATGAATCAAATGTATAAACCCCTGCTGGATAAGTGCATGATAATCTTCATCGACGATATCCTGATCTACTCAAAGGCGCGGGAGCAACATGAGGAACACTTAAGAATGGCGTTACAGACTTTGCGTAAGCACAAGTTGTACGCTAAGCTGTCTAAGTGTGACTTTTGGCTGGATAAGATATCCTTCTTAGGACATGTCGTATCAGGAGAAGGAATATCGGTAGATCCTGAGAAGATCAAGGCTGTAATAGAGTGGAAACAACCTAAGACAGTTACTGAAGTGAGGAGTTTTCTCGGTTTGGCTGGATATTATAGGAAGTTTGTTAAGAATTTTTCAACCATCGCCAAATCCCTCACTCAGCTAACCCAAAAGGAGGAGAAGTTCATCTGGACAGACAAGAGGGAGCAAAGTTTCCAGGAGCTAAAGAGAAGACTTGTTTCTGCCCCGATTTTAATTCTACCAGACCCCGAAAAGTCCTATACAATGCATAGTGATGCGTCAAGGAATGGCCTCGGATGTGTGCTGATGCAAGAAGGAAAGGTAATCGCTTATGCATCCCGACAGCTCCGGCCCCATGAACAAAACTATCCTACTCATGATCTGGAGTTAGCCGCAGTTGTGTTTGCACAAAAATTGTGGAGGCATTACTTATATGGACAAAGGTGTGAGATCTACACCGATCATAAGAGCCTCAAATATCTTTTTACACAAAAGGAGCTGAAATGCGGCAACGGAGATGGTTAGAGCTCATCAAGGATTATGACCTTGGAATCAACTACTATCCAGGGAGAGTAAATGCAGTTGCAGATGCCCTAAGTAGAAAAAATTATGGGGAAGTAGCCTCTTTGCTCACTAACAAGAAAGAGATGATAAAAGAATTTGAAAAAATGAGCATTGAATTTATAGGGCAAAGCGTGGAAGTAGAGATTGCCAACCTTGTCATGGAACCCACCTTAGTAGAAAGAATCAAGGAGGCCTAGCGATATGACGAGGCAATTTTAAAGATTAAGAAAGAAATACAGGAAGGAAGGTACATTGATTTTTCCATAGATGAGGATGAAGTGGTGGGGATGAAAGGCAGGTTATGTGTTACGGATGATGAGGACATAAGAAAGGAAATCATGGAAGAAGTACATCACTCCGGATACACCATGCATCCAGGAGGAACGAAGATGTACCAAGATCTGAAGAGCCACTATTGGTGGAATGGCATGAAGAAAGACGTAGCAAACTATGTGTTGAAATGTCCCACATGCCAACAAGTAAAAGTGGAGCACTAAAGACCTGGTGGACTTCTGAAACCCCTGCTAATACCCGAGTGGAAATGGGACCAAATCACGATGGATTTTATGTGTGGATTGCCAAGGACGTCGAATGGATATGATGCAATTTAGGTCATCGTGGATCGATTAACGAAGACGGCCCATTTTCTTCCAATGAACATGATGTACTCTATGGACAAGTTGGCAAGAATGTACATAAGAGAAATAGTACGCTTTCACGGAGTACCCACTAGAATAGTCTCCGACCGGGACCCAAGGTTTGTATCCAAATTTTGGATGAGTTTGCAAAAGTGTATGGGAACTAAGCTACATTTCAGTATTGCTTATCACCCACAGACGGACGGTCAATCGGAGAGGACAATACAAACGTTGGAAGATATGCTGCGAGCCTGCGTCATAGAATTTAAAGGTAGCTGGGATACACACCTACCTCTGGTAGAGTTTGCCTACAATAACAGCTACCATTCCACGATCCAGATGCCACCCTATGAAGCATTGTATGGTAGAAGATGTCGATCACCTTTGTTTTGGGACAATATAGAAAAATTGATTATTGGTCCTGACTTGGTGCAAGATGCGACTAACAAAGTACGGGTTATCCAAAGAAAAATGAAGGAGGCTCAAGATAGGCAAAAGAGCTGGGCAGATATGAGGAGACGTGTGCTTGAATTCGAAGTTGGAGATCATGTGTACCTAAAGGTAAATCCCATCAAGAGTATCCACCGAATTCGAGCCCAAGGAAAGCTAAGCCCACGCTACATTGGACCCTTTGAAGTGTTGGAAAAAGTGGGAAGTCTTGCTTATCGTCTGGCACTCCCTCCCAACCTATCTGGAATCCATAAAGTGTTTCATGTATCGGTTTTACGGAAACATGTGCCGGACCCTACTAGGATTACAGAGCTAGAGCCTATTCGACTAAAAGAAAATCTCACATATGAGGAGCACCCAGTTCAAATCTTGGATCACAAGGTACAGAAGCTCCGAAATAAAGAGATCAAGTATGTGAAGGTTTTATGGAGAAACCACTCACACGAGGAAGCAACCTAGGAGGCAGAAAGCGACATGCGCCAGAAGTACCCGAGTCTGTTCAAGGAATCAGGTATGAATTTCAAGTTTTGAGGAAAAATTTTTCTTTAAGGGGGGTAGGTTGTAAGTCCCCAAATTTTTTTATCCAAATTTAAAAGCTTAAACCCTAATCGGAAGTTAACAGGATTCATAAGTCTACCAAAACCCTAGTTTACCGTAACCGCTTAACTCCGGCATGGCCGTTTTCTCAAGCCCTAGAAAACGAAGTTGGAAAAATTAGCTATTATAGTTCGTAATAGCTATAGGTTATATAAAAATATCAGATTGAAGGAATTCAAGTGTCCTTTAAACCCGATCGGACATAGTTCTTGAAAAACGTGTCCGGAAGCCCGGAATAGGAAAAATATTCCGAATATACCGTTAGACTCGTAAAAATATGAGATTTCCAAAAATATCAATTTCATAATTTTTCGGTAGCTAAAAATATCAGATATTGCTTTTATACGCGTATTTTCTTACTACCGACATTAAATTGTCATGTCTACTTTTACATTACACTATTTTCTACTATTCTACACTATTCATCTATCTCTACTTTTTCTTGCAACCTACTCTTACAAACCATATACCTATTTCTTATGTTCATCTACTTAGTATGAACTTAGTGTGTGTTTTCTAAAAACCATGAAGGTTAAGAAAGCAACAATAGGTTCATACTTTGTTTTTATTCATAATCACAATTCCTTTATGTTCGTTTATGTTTCTTTTACGTTCATAACTATCTAATATATCTATATAGCTATATATATTATTTAGAGCATATAAGCTCATAGTCTTGCAATTTATTTACTTCATTGCAATTTATTTATTTCAAAGTTGATTTTAAGACTAGTCATTCTAGTCTTAAACTTGTCATCATCAAGTCAAAACAATTCTTTTTCTTTTCCTTTTTCAGGACTAGTTTTTTCTTAGTCCCGGGGTACCTTGATGAAGCTAAGGTCCCAATACTTGATTTATTTCTTTATATGTTTATTCTCTTAAGTCATTATGATTCTTTTCATATTTTCATAGTTTATGATTCATATTCATGCATGAACATAATGGTTTTGTCTCGACAAAATAAATGAAGGAAATGTTTTCTTAAAATAAAAAGTTTTCCTCTAGAAATAAAAATATAGAGTTAATGTTTAAAGGAACTTATAAGAGATTTTACAAACATACAAAAGACTTATGAAGTAAACAAGAGTTTTACAATAACTTCATCTTTTTCTAAGTAGAACCCCTTTTTCATTAAAATAAAATAATCCCAAAAAACCAAGAAACTAAAATATTCTTTTGAGAAAATTGTCATTACTTTTACAAAGTTGTTGAAAACTAAGCTTAGAAATAAAAAATCAAAATCTTTCTTTTAAAATCATCATGAAATTATTACTACTTTTAAAAGTTGTTTAAATTCAAGTTTAGGAAATAAAACCACTCCTTAGGAAATTAAAAATAGTTGCAAGAAATTAATTTTAGAAAAAGGAAATATTTGTCTCCAATAACCCAAGAATCCTTTCAAAAGTAAAATGAATGTTCCAATAAAATCTCAAGTTCAAAGTCTTTAAAAACCTTACTTTTCATAAGTTGAGACAACTTCATTTACTTCATACACTGGTTATGAGTCATTATATATATGCATATATCTTTCAAAAAGTTTACAAAATACTTAAAATATTTATCTTTTCAAATGAGCTTTGTTTGCAAGAAGGAAAACAAGTTTTTACAAATTCGTGGCAAATCTGGTCACTATCTTTCCGGAACCCAAACGACCTAGTTTTATGAAAATAAGCTTAGAAATGCGTAGATCTTTTCGAGTAGGTAGAAAACAGTATATTATACGCGAAAGTCTGAGTTAAAATGAGCAAGTTATGGCCATTTTAAGTGGGAATTTCCCTTTATACGATTTTTACCTCAATTTTAAGAGAAATTTCGAAACTTCAAAAATAGGTGACGAGGGACCCGAGATCGTCTATCCAGAGGATTATTTCGATTAAACCTACCGATTATGGAGTGAGTTAATTCTTTTCCTAAGTTACATTTCCTTGCTTGTGCTTGTAATTAGTGGCACTAGAAATTTAGGAAAAGATGAATGAACCAATGTTATGAATAATTGTTGAATAAAAATTAAGAATATCGAAAGACGATATGTTAAATAAAAGTGTGACTCTTGTTTTGATATGGTGAAATTATGGTTGATCACTCTTAACATGAATTCAACTTATATGGTTAAATGATTAATTAAAATTTATTCATGCATATCATACTTGTGAGTCACATTATTTTCACTACTATTCTTCGTGTGGGGAAACGAGGAAGTAGTGGTGGTGGCTAGTAAGAGTCGATAAGTCTACATGGGCCAGTAGGAGCCAGGAAGTCTACAGGGTAAGTAGGAGCCGGAAAATCTGCAATTATTGATGGTCGTATGGGCCTGTAACCACCCAACCCCTGTCATGGAGGGCGTTAAATCCATGCTACACTTGATTTCCGGTTAATCTTGTGTATTTGGTTGATCATGTGATTGTTGCACTTCATATGCTTGAATTAAATAACTTGGTTGTCGTATGGAAATGTTATATAGTTAGGAATTATCTCACTAAGCAAGATCTGCTTATACCCTTATAGTTTTCTATTACAGTATGATTATCTATGGTTGGCCCCGAGGAGCCCAGTGTGCCAGGTATGAGCTTACGCTACTAGGAGTTTTTGGGAATTTATGTATTTTAGTTTTGAGCATAGACTTATAGGAAAAATCTCTATAGTAGACGTATGTGATAGTTATGTTTATTTTGTTATTAGTATAGTTGATTAAAGACTTTAAGGCGGGGGAATGCCCCTAAGATGATGTACGAACTTATTATGGAATGAAGATCTTATGTTTATATATTTAAGTTTATACTTGCTTTTGCTATCTATTTAAGCGTAATACCCTTATGAGTCTCCTACTATCTTGGAAGCACACCTTGCACATGATATCAAAGCTCCTGTGTGACTACAGATTGTCATTTATTAGCTTTAATATTATATGCGGCAGACTGCCACGTTTAGGATACCCTCTGGGGCATGACACATGGTTAAGGCCACGAGGACCCTGCAAGCAGGTAATTTCTTCTAAATAAAAAGAATTCTAAGACGACGTTTAGTATTAGAGATATTGCATAAATATCTTGTAATAAAATAGTGATCTTGGAAAATGTCCCTAAGTTTGTAAAACTATTGCTATGAATGAATGTTTATTATGAATCCTCTTTTCTAAATATGTTTTTATATCTCCTTAAGCTTCATAATTCCATATATGGTTCTCTAAAGTTGTAAAAGTACACCTTACACTTAATATAAAGGCTTTTGGGATTGGCTAAGGTTGTCATACTTAAGCCTTAATATTGAGTGTGGCGGACTGTCACGTTTAGGGTACCCATTGGGGCGTGACATAATGTGTTGCCATTAAACAAGAAGTGACTTGCTAATCGTCTTAATTTCTTTTGCTTGTTTGTAGTGCCATTTTTGAGGTACTTGCCTGTTTGAAGGAATTTCTTGATATTATGGCACTATAGCTCTTCTCTTAGGACTTGTTCAATTGTTAGACAAAAGGCAAGCTCTTCTTCAACTTTAACCCTTAAGAGTTATACATCCACTCCTTTAGTGACTTGAATTATTGGCTAATGTTGTTAAAGCATCCGCAAACTGATTTTGTATTCTTGGTACATATATGAACAAGATAACTTTGAATTTTCGAATTATCTTTGAATTGCTTTTAGGACTTGTTCAATTGCTAGACAAAAGGTAAGCTCTTCTTCAACTTTGACCCTTGAGAGTTATAACTCCACTCCTTCAGTTAGGGTTGCAAGCGAGCCGAGCTATTCGCGAGCTACTTGTGTAAACCTCGATTTTCCTAGTAACTAAGTAAACTTCGAAAACCGGAAACCAAAACCCTAAACCGAATTAGTATAAGCCTTGTGAGAGAACCTAGGAACCTTGGATCCAGCTTTCCTTCGGTTTCAAATTAAAAGAACTTTTATAAAATAATTTAATGTCAAATATTGTTTTAAAGCATATTTCAAACCATAAAAAGTTCTGATTTCGAAATTTTTTTTATTCCGGGCCTTCCCGAGATCCATTACGAAAAAGAGGGCCTCAAAACTAGAAATTTGGAAAAATATTCCGGAATATTCTTTAGAACCGAAATTTAATAAAAATTTCAAAAATATAAGTTTTATAATTTTTTGGGTTATAAAAATTACAGATATAGCCTTTTCTCGTATTTTCTTTACTACCGGTAAAGTAATTATTTTGTTTACTATTCATTACTATTCACAAGTATAATCTACTACACACACAAGCCATACTCTAGTCTTACATCCTTACAAATACTTAATTATATTTTTTTCCAATGAAAATTTGTCTCTTAACAAATTATTACATTTAATACTTTTTATTACATAAATTACAAAATAAAATTTATTTAACTCTCTCTCTCTCCCCCTCTCATTATGGCCAGCGCACACCCCCCTATTTTTACCATCAATTTGTTTTATTTTCTTTTTTTTATAATACAAACAAACCCTAATTCGTTTAATATAAATATCTTTTATTTTTCTCTCTCTTCATTCACTTCATTTATTTAAAAAAATCACAAACTCTCTCCTCATTTCCCTGTCTTGCTGTGAGCCTTGTTCCAACACACACACACACACACAAGCTCATTTCTTCTTCATTTTCCACTTGATTCAAGTCTTAGGTGATGAATCCTAACCCTTTTCTACCATTAAATCTTGTAATGGCAAGATTATTCATGAGTATTTTCACATTAAGTCCCCAACAGCATTTGCTAGGGACAAGAAAATACTAATACATGAATATCAAGCCATCATAACAATGGATCTTGTATTTAAATCTGTTTTCATCAAATGATCTTCATGTTCGTGCATATAATAGTAGAATAAAGTAGAGATCTTGCATAAAAATCCATGTCCATGCTTTCAAACTTCCTTTCATGCATCATAAATAGTAGATCTAGCATTAGATACTGTTGAGATATATTTTACTCAATTTATATTGGATAAAACTTGATTAACTTGTTATTAATTTTATAGAAATTATGAGAATTGGTACTTAATAAAGTTAATGTTATATTTCAGGTTTTTAAAGTGAATGGAAAGATTTAGAAGAACTAAGTATGGGAGATATACATCAGAGGAGTCATGGCCGCCAGTCATCATGGAATCGCCGCCAGCCATGAAGCCCAGTGGAGATCCCAGAAGCATCATGGCCGCCGGCCATGGAGCCGGCCACACTGTTAAACAATGACCAGAAGCATCATGGCCGCCGGCCATCAAGACTGCACCATTTGTTTCGCGAATAATAGCTGCCAGCCTTGTTGCGACATGCCTCCAGCCATCTTTCATGCGAAAAACACTCTTTATATCTGATGTTTATCTCATATATATAAAGAAGGAGGAGAGAGAAAGAGGATTCATTCATTATTCATTATTGATTATTCTTTTCTTTATACTTTCAAGAACCCTAAAGATTGCTTTTCTTGAATCATGAACAACTAATCTCTTAATCTAGCCAAGGGATTATTGCAACTCAATTCAAGATGGATTGTGAGACCTAATTGGGTTTGATTTCTATTATTCTCATCTTTGCATATTTGTATTTCATCTGATTCTATTGTTATTATTGCTTGATTATCTCTTATAACTTTGGATCCGGTTGTAGGATGATTGAACAATAATCAATCAATTAGAACTCATATCCGTAATTGTATGAGTAATCTAATATAGGTGATGAAACAACACGATAGTCATAAAATAGATGGTTATTTGATGTTGTGATGAAATATAATCTAATTTAAATGATCCATGCTCTATGAGATTGTTGATTAGGGTTAGGTTTCTCTTTTCTTAATGCAATTGATGGATTAAACCTTAAGAGCGTATTTAGGGTTATCTATTTGATTAGGAATAATTAAAGATCTTATCTTGGTTATTTAATATCTAAGGAGAAATTGAATTTCAATGCTTATTGGAATTTATAACTAACCTATTCAAAGTAGGAATAATAATATTTGAGTCTATGATCAATCTGAGAATTGAGTTGTAATGAAACCTAGGCTAGATAATCTTTTGAATATATAAATCTTCTTAATTAGAAATAGGTTTATTTTATTTGCTTGATTTCAAAATCCCCCAATTTTATTTTCTTTTTCTCTTCTCAACCCCCGATAGAAACTTAGGAATTTTTACCAGTCCCTGTGGAGACGATCCTGCTCATCCTATACACAAATCTTAGAGTAGGTAATTTATTTTTGTTGGATTCGACACCCACCAAATTTTGGCGCCGTTGCCGGGGATTGGTGTCTAAAAATTTCCCTGTTTCTATTTCTTTTTATTTTTTTTATTTCCTTTCTTATTGCTTTGTTTTTTTTTTCTTTTGTTTTCTTTTTTGTGTATGACTCGTGCTTCTCACGAAGGTATTCTAGAAATTGATCCAGATATAGAGAAGACAGAGAGGAAATTGCGTAAACAAGCCAAACTGCGTGCACAAGACGCTCTACATCATCTTCATCTCCTGGATTAAACCAAGTACTGGAATTGGCTGAATCATCCAGTGAAACCGACAAAGAGGAAACCGAAACTTCTGAATCTAAAGAAGAAGAAGAGATGGCAAATCAAGATCGCACTTTGAGACAACTAGCCACTCCGGATGTGACTCAACAACCACTCTGCATTCAATACCCTGAATTGAATGTGGATTTTGAGTTGAAATCCGGGTTGATTCATTTGTTGCCTTCTTTTCATGGCTTGGAAAACGAGGACCCTCATAAACATTTGAAGGAGTTCCACGTTGTCTGTTCAGGTATGAAACCTCATGGGATATCTGAAGATCAAATTAAATTGAGGGCTTTCCCATTTTCATTAAAGGATAGAGCCAAAGATTGGTTATTCTATCTACCCCCTGGATCAATCACCACTTGGACCGACATGGTGAAGTCATTTTTGGACAAATTTTTCCCTGCTACTAGAGCCGCAAACATAAGGAGGGAAATTTGTGGGATTAAACAAAGAGAAATTGAGAATCTGCATGAGTATTGGGAAAGGTTCAAACAATTAGTTGCCAGTTGTCCTCAACATGGCATATCAGAACAACTCCTGATACAATATTTCTATGAAGGATTGCTTCCTTTGGAGAGGAAGATGATGGATGCAGCGAGTGGAGGAGCGATAGTAGATAAAACCCCTGCTCAGGCTAGGGATTTGATCTCACTCACGGCTGCAAATTCCCAACAATTCGGTTTCAGACAAGATCCTTCAACAAGACGAGTCAACGAGGTAAGTGTCTCACACTTAGAATCTCAATTATCTAACTTGACTTCTCTTGTTCAGCAGGTTATCCTTGGAAATAACCAACAAGCGAAAGCTTGTGGTATTTGTGCTTCAAATCACCCCACAGACATGTGTCCAACCCTTCAAGATGACTCATATGCGCATGCAAATGCAATTGGTGGATTTCCAGGACAACCACAACCCCCTCAAAGAAGATATGACCCCTACTCCAACACATACAATCCTGGTTGGAGGGATCATCCAAACTTCAGCTATCAACCAAAGCCTCAACCACCACCGCAACAAGCTTCATCTTCAAGTTCATCACTTGAAGATATTGTCAAGTCTCTTGCAATTAACACGAAGCAATTTCAGGATGAGACAAGAAAAAGTATTCACAATTTGGAGAGTCAAGTGAGTCACCTTGCCACCTCTGTAGGTAAGTTGGAGCAACAAGGTAAGTTACCTTCTAATACTGTTAATCATAAAGAAAATGTGAGTGCAATTTCCTTGAGATCTGGAAAGGAATTGCAAAACCCTAGTAGGAAGGTAATTGAGACCACCTCCAAAGATTTTGAAAAAGAGAACCCCCACATGGAGGAAAAACAAGTAGAAAAATTTTCACCCCCGTTCTATAAGCCTGTTCCCCCATTCCCTTCTAGGTTGAATAAGTCCAAGATATTGGATGATGAGAAGGAAATTTTGGAGACTTTTAGAAAAGTCGAGGTAAACATTCCATTATTGGATGTGATTAAGCAAATACCTCGATATGCGAAGTTTCTGAAAGATCTTTGTACAAATAAGAAGAAGCTTAAAGGGAGTGAGACAGCTTTTATGGGTGAGAATATATCTGCTGTCCTTCAAAAGAAGCTACCACCAAAGTGCAAGGACCCTGGTACGTTTTCTATTCCTTGTATAGTAGGTCATGTTAGAATTGAAAATTGCATGTGTGACCTAGGGGCTTCAGTTAACATTATGCCTCTTTCAATCTATAAGAAACTGAATATTGGATCTTTGAAAGAAACAAGAGTAATCTTGCAACTTGCAGATAGATCCAATATATATCCATCAGGTATTTTGGAAGATGTTTTGGTACAAGTCAATGGATTAGTGTTTCCCGCTGACTTTTATGTAATTGATATGGGTGAGGAGATATATTCACAATCACCTACACTTTTGCTTGGGAGACCATTTATGAAAACATCTAACACCAAAATTGATGTGAATGAAGGAGTCATGACAATGGAGTTTGATGGGGAAATCATTAGATTCTCTGTGGATAGTGAAAAGAAAATCACTTCAAATATTTCTCAAATTTTTGCTATTCATAAAGATGAAAAACAGGTTGTGGAAGATTTGGAAGATAAGAGCCTAGTTGATGAATCTAAGAAGGATGGGCTTGGAGAGATTAGTGTTGACACTGGACAATTTGAGGAGAAAAGAGAGATGAGGAGTTGAATCTCAAGAAGGAGGATGAGCTTAAAAAGCACACTAGTGATCAATTTTATGATCAATTGTTGAGGGCTTTAGATGGAGAGATCACTAGGGTGAATCAAGAGAGGAGTTTATTGGAGATTTTCCCCATGGCTGAAAACGGGAGACTTTTATCTTTGAGCCTCCATGAGATGAGTTGGAATAGTCCAGCTAAGGACTATAAAGAAGCGCTTCATGGGAGGCAACCCATGGTTTTATTAGTCATTAATGTTTTTTTTGCTTTTGTGTGCTTTTTTTTTTTTTTTGTTTTTGTTTTGCAGTTAGTTTGGTTTTGAAGGAAACATTCTCTCAAGAGCTTTAAAGGACAAGAACTTCAAAGGAGCTTCAAAAGAGAAACCGGGGAAGTACCGTTATTCCTATTTCTTTTTATTTTTCTCTCACTTTTTGCTGATTAGAAACAGTGAGGACACTGTTTATTATAAGTGTGGGGAGGGATAAAATATGAATTGGAGTATTTCATCTTGTGATTGATGTCTGATTTTGGATTTATGATATATACAAGACATCTGGATATGAAAGTGCCCACACTTTAAATTCTTGAATGTTTGTTCTTAAGTAATATAGGGCATTTAAGGCCTAATTTTTTTTTCAAAAAAAAAAAATTTCATTGAAATCTGGAATTTGTGAAAGTGCTTTACTCACCTATACTATTGTGATTTGAGTACTTAGTTAAAATTGAGTAGTGAAATCTTTAAAGAACAGATTTACTGTGTATTTGGCTTTAGATTTGGAAGTTTGAGAGTAAGTCGAGTCCTCATGTGAAAAATAAACAGGTTTACTTCTAGGAAAAAGCTAACTTATATATACTTTTATAAGTTCTTATTAAAGAATTTTTCAACACTTAGTAAAAGAGATAAAGGAAGTCTTTTTCTTAGTGATCTTTGATAAAAAAGTCTTGAGTTTGTTGTTCCATTCAAAAGTAGAAACAAGCATAAGCCTATACTCCTCTAACTCAAACAATCGAGTTATGAGTATCCAAACTTGAATGTTAGAGTGAGGAAGAGTCCGTAGGGGTCCCTTTAAAACCTGGTCACTTGGGTGATGAGCCCGGGATGTGCCGACTCAATGAACTCACTATAACGATAAGGGAGGAAAGGCTAAAAAGTGAAAAGTGCTTTGAAAGAAAAATTTAGAGAAGAAAGAGCTGAAAAGAAGCGGCAAAAACCCGTCCAGAGATTCATCTCTGAAGGCTCTTAATGCTTTGATTGAATGAGAAAAAAAAAAATGAATGTTGAAGCAATCAAGCGGAATAAGACTTATAATAAACAAAAAGAAAAATCTAGGGAAGAACTGATATCACATGCTTTTATTCTGTGTTGGTAAGAGTATGTGTCGGTTAGATGTCCAGTGAAGTCTAAATGGGTATTTTTCCTTACTGGACTGAGTATTTACTCTTGAGTAGAATGATCTTTGGTTAAATATGTGGTTCAAGTTTGTTTTATTTAGATTAACTATTGAATTTTTATTTTAGTACTCTAATTACAAGTCCTCAGTTTGGTTTGAGCGGTAAGCACTGAAAATCACAAGTCTTCAAAGAAAAATAAAGAAAAGAGATGCTTGAATTTGAATTTTGAAAGAAGCACACTCCAACAAAAGATTTCTCAATTTGGAGATATTGGTTTTGCTTGAGGACAAGCAAGAGTTTAAGTGTGGGGGAATTTGTTGAGATATATTTTACTCAATTTATATTAGATAAAACTTGATTAACTTGTTATTAATTTTATAGAAATTATGAGGAATTGGTACTTAATAAAGTTAATGTTATATTTCAGGTTTTTAAAGTGAATGGAAAGATTTAGAGGAACTAAGTATGGGAGATATACATCAGAGGAGTCATGGCCGCCAGCCATCATGGAATCGCCGCCAGCCATGAAGCCCAGTGGAGATCCCAGAAGCATCATGGCCGCCGGCCATGGAGCCGGCCATCACTGTTAAACAATGACCAGAAGCATCATGGCCGCCGGCCATCAAGACTGCACCATTTGTTTCGCGAATAATAGCTGCCAGCCTTGTTGCGACATGCCTCCAGCCATCTTTCATGCGAAAAACACTCTTTATATCTGATGTTTATCTCATATATATAAAGAAGGAGGAGAGAGAAAGGAGGATTCATTCATTATTCATTATTGATTTATTCTTGTTCTTTATACTTTCAAGAACCCTAAAGATTGCTTTTCTTGAATCATGAACAACTAATCTCTTAATCTAGCCAAGGGATTATTGCAACTCAATTCAAGATGGATTGTGAGACCTAAATGGGTTTGATTTCTATTATTCTCATCTTTGCATATTTGTATTTCATCTGATTCTATTGTTATTATTGCTTGATTATCTCTTATAACTTTGGATCCGGTTGTAGGATGATTGAACAATAATCAATCAATTAGAACTCATATCCGTAATTGTATGAGTAATCTAATATAAGTGATGAAACAACATGATAGTCATAATATAGATGGTTATTTGATGTTGTGATGAAATATAATCTAATTTAAATGATACATGCTCTATGAGATTGTTGATTAGGGTTAGGTTTCTCTTTTCTTAATGCAATTGATGGATTAAACCTTAAGAGCGTATTTTAGGGTTATCTATTTGATTAGGAATAACTAAAGATCTTATCTTGTTTATTTAATATCTAAGGAGAAATTGAATTTCAATGCTTATTGGAATTTATAACTAACCTATTCAAAGTAGGAATAATAATATTTGAGTCTATGATCAATCCTGAGAATTGAGTTGTAATGAAACCTAGGCTAGATAATCTTTTGAATATATATAAATCTTCTTAATTAGAAATAGGTTTATTTTATTTGCTTGATTTCAAAATCCCCCAATATTATTTTCTTTTTCTCTTCTCAACCCCCGATAGAAACTTAGGAATTTTTACCAGTCCCTGTGGAGACGATCCTGCTCATCCTATACACAAATCTTAGAGTAGGTAATTTATTTTTGTTGGATTCGACACCCACCAGATACTCATATTATACTTGACATTCATGATCTCATGAATATTTTGTGTTTTCATCCATTAATGCTCATAAAGGCTTTGTCTTGTGAATATGAATGTTGTAGTTAGAAAATCTTTAAGTAGATAAGACAAGAAACTTGAAAAAGAAAAACTTTTGTTGAATGTTCACATGAAAAATTCTTATGAATTCAAAACCATGTTTTAAAAACCCTTTTATCAACTTTAAAACTTGTGTTTTACATAAAAAATGAAGGTATAGGTAATAGATATCATTAAGTGATGATTTTTATAAGTGGGAATGAGATTTGATAAAAAGAATATGCAAAACAAAGAGTAGAAACAATATAGGAAATTTTGAGCAATTTAAGAAATTCGTAATTTTGGATTATTGCCATAAAAACACCTATTTTCCAAGCTCAAAATGAAAGTTTTATTTCATAAATGAAGTCCTTAAGGGATAGGTATAATAAAGCCTTAAATTTTAATGCAATAGACAAGTTTTTCTTAAAGAAAACATTCAAAAAACTAAATTTCTAAAATTCGGATTTTGGAATAAATTCTATTTGAAAACATGTTTACAAAGTATAAAATGAGAATTTTTATGTAGAAATAAAGGTCTTAAGTAATAGATATGATGAAGATTCAATTCTAGCTAAAATAACTAGAAATTCCAAAGAAATACTCTCAAAACACAAGTGAGTTATCAAAGTTAGAAAACTAGTTTTCTTAAAAATAGTTATTCTTGAAGTCTTGCACAATAAAGAGTTCTAAAATTTTCTTTTAAGTAAAAATCATCAAGATCATGCATACATTAAACTCATAACATGATATTCATGATAGGAAATCATTAATATTGCATGTATAAGTGATTTATAAAGTAGAAACATTTCAAACATTTACAAAACTATTTTCGGAATTGGAAAATCATTACTGATCAGAACTGATCCTACTTTTTCATGACCTAAACATTTTAAAAACTTGAAAATAATATTATAATTAAATATATCTTTCAAAGTAGATAGAAATCGATATATAATTTGCGAAATTCCGAGTTAAAATGACCAAGTTATGGCCATTTTAAGTCGGGACTTCCGCAAATGACGAGAATTATGAATTTACTAAGTTTTAATATATAGTTTGGATTAGTTAAGTGATGAAATACTTATTAGGGTATTTCTTCTTTTTAGGTGACCCTGAATTCGACGATTCTCTACCATTGGACTATTATTACTAAGAGACCGGTGATCCATGGACAAGTGAGTACTACTTCCGATTCCATTTATTGTATGTGATTGTATTGATAGTTGCACTAGATATTTGGCAAAGATAAAATGGTTATGCATGACGGGGATGAATGGGAACTATGTATGATTGTTGTTGAATTGAGAAATGGAATATAAGAATATCGAAGACGGGTGCTTAACCATTGCTTGTATAGATGAATTAGGATTGATTGTCTGCGATTATTGATTGATCACTTAAAGAATTGGTATAATTGATTATCAGAATTGAAAATGAACATGGACTCATTCATATCACAAATGAGGATGGAGCATTAGCATTGGTCGGTTTTCCGTGATCCTAAACGGTGCATAAGTTGGTTAATCGTGATCCTTAAACGAATTTTATGAGTTGGTTAAATGGTGCATTAGTTGGTTGATCATGATCCTAAATGGCGTAGTACCGCAAGATTCGTTAATCTGCTAACCTGGGATGGAGGGCGCAAGTCCATCCACATATGATTTCCAACTTGTCATATGTTTGTTGATTCTATATGTTTGTTGCATATCACTTGTCTGGCTAATCACTTGTTTGTATGATGTGTTATAAATGTGATCTTGGAAGTTCACACTCACTAAGCTAGTGTAGCTTACGTCCCTACAGTTTTTATTTATTGCAACATGAATTCATATGGCTTAGATCGAGACAAGCTACAACTCAGGTACAGGAGCTAGGCGTTTCCTCTAGAAGTCGTATTCAAATTTGTTTAGACTTCCGTAGGAAACCAAGAGACTCTAGATGACTATAATAGATCTCTGATTAATATTCTTTTGTGGGGGAATACCCCTTAGATTTCGTAACTAATTACATATGTGTTTTGATTTATTTTCTAATGCTATTGAATGCCGAATTAAACTCTTTAACTCCATTAGGTCGAGTATTCTATTGTCGTAAAGGGACGCCTTACATCTATACAAGACTCCCGAAGGACTTGGGTAGTGATTCGTGAGTCTTATATGACATGTGGCAGACTATTACGTTTAGGGTACCCCTATGGGGGGTAACATTTTAAGTTAGTATCAGACCACTAGGTCATAAAGCAGGACAATAGAACTAAAAGAAATTGAACCTAGAAGTTAAACAAATAGGTTAAAATGGAGTTAAAAACATTTCTTTTTAGGCTAATTAGGAGTCTTTTCTTGTTGTAGCTCTCCCTAGGAGAGACCCGTGAGCGTACTAGAAATTTTACAAAGAGGAATGACAAAACACTTGTAGAGTACCGATTGAGGTTGAGAGAATTATGTGAAGATTTCACATTAGCAAGAAATCCCCGGACTTTAGGGGAGATGTTTAAACTATGGAAAGAGGGATTGAGATATACTAGGTGGGCAGCAATGATCGACCAAATAAGATATGACCCTATGAGAAGGAGAAGATGGACTAAGCTAAAAACCATATACACTCTAGAGAGAATTATGGTGGAGTACGGGCGTAAGCCCATGACTAGGGAAGCCACCTTCATTTTGAAAAATGAAGGGAACCTAACCCCTTCAGACTTTCGAGTATGGATCACCATAGGACCCTCGTATATATATGCTCATGACAATCTTTCTAGCCATCATGATTGGAATATAGCAAATGCCTAGAACCATATAGTGCGGCATGTTGTGTACCTAGATATTCTCCCACCTCACATGAACATCCAACCTCCACTAGCTAAAAAGGTAGGCATGCAGTTGAACAATGCACCTGCGCTAGGAGGAAATAGTGAGATTGAGGAAGTAGAAGAGGAAGAAGAAGAAGAGGAGGAGGAAGAGGATCCCAAGGAGGACCCTAATTGGGCAGAGAATGTGGTACCAAGGACACCTACCCCTCCCATAGAAATAGAAGAAGATATGAACCCTGAGCCTAATCAAGTCATCTGGGATTTCAACCAAGACTTAGAGATTCCCGATAGTGGAAGAAGAGAGCCTGAAATAGATCCCCTAGTATGGAGAGATGTCTATATTGAAGGTGAACGCCCTCCAGTGATCAACGAGAGAAATCTTAAACCCATGGTCTCGGAACCAATGGAAGTAGAGATGGAGGATGAGATGATTAGGAGGGAAGCTCGGGAGACAGCAGACCGGTTATGGGAAGAGGCAGGAAGAGAACTTGTGATAGAGGAGAATCAAGAGAATGAGCAAGGAGTGAGAGTTAGTGAAGAGGAAGTGAACCCAGAGGAAGATCAAGGAGTGGAAAGAAATGAGGAAAGTGAAGAGCATGACCATGAAGCTTTAGTCTGACCCACTAGGAGGATGAGATTGACTGTGAGAGAGTATCTCAGCCAGTTTGTCCATCAGGGTGACGATAGTTTGACTAGTAGGGAACGACCCTAGCCCGACCCCCGACGATCCAAGTGAAGATTAGGTCTAACCCATAGAGTCCAAATGGATTTTTTTTTTTTTTTTTTTTTGTAGTAGGCAATGCAGGATGCCAATTTGCCTTAAGTTTCCTTAGACAGTTTAGTGTTTTGTTCCTTTCTTTTCTTGTAGCTTTGTTTTGTTATCGGCTAGAAAGATGATGTCTAAGACTAAGACTAGATTAGTGGCTTGCCAAATTTTGTGAACCGAAAAGTTTCAATGTAATTCCTTGTATGGCTCGCTAAAATAATGAAGAATTATGTTATATTTTAAAGGAAGGAAATTATTATTCTTTTATGAACACGCAAGTTGTGCATTAGCTATAAATGGCATTAACCACATATTGTCGCATGAGCACTCATTCATTCATACCATTATTCTGAACTTGTAAATTTATTTCTATATATGAGTTCCTTTGTTTTATGGTTTCTTTATGATTATATGAAGTTTCATAAGATTGATTTACATTTCAGAAATTACGATCTCTCGAATTTCCTTAAAGTCACAAACCTTGTTTGATGAATTAACTTTTACAAAATTAAAAACGTTAAGAAGACACAAAAATTACTAAATAATGTGCAAACAGACGAAACCGGCGGATTCGCAATCGGGAGCAGGAACCTCTCCTGAACGAAGTCAACCAACCCGCTATGTCCCAACTAAACCAATAGGGAGTAGCTCCCCAGAATCCACAAAATGATATGATGAATGCAATTGGGCAGTTGGCCAATCTTCTAAAGACATTCATCCAGAACCAAAATCAAAATCAAAACCCGCAACAAGGACAAAGTGTTAGGGATTCTACTCCGCTACCACCACCACTTACAGATCACCAAGAAGTGACTGTCGAAGTCCCCGCTCCACAGGAGGAGCATTCTTATAACGCATCGTTACCACCACCTCCACCATATCGAAGGTCTCATTGAAGCTCCTTACCGAATTTTGTAAAGACTAATCGGTATTTTGATAGGGCATTCAATAAACCCGATGAAGCTGAGGACTAGCTAGCTCAGATAGAGTGTTCCTTTGCTGCTTATGAGATTCCACCATATTTGCAATTGGAATATGGGACATATATGTTGAGGTATAATGCAAGAGTCTGGTGGGACTCCAAAAGAAGAAGCTTAGCTCCACCCGTTACATGAGAGTCCTTCCGTCGGGAATTCTTGGAGAATTATTTTCCCTCAAGTTTAAGAGTGAATTACAGTACAGACTTCTTGCATGTCAAGCAGAGAGGTAGAACTGTGGAACAATAGGAGACTGAGTTCACTCATCTGCTACAGTATGCACCCGAATCCTTCAGGGATAGCGAAGAGTTAAAGAAACAAGTATTTTTGGGAGGTTTGGATAAGGATCTAAGGATGAAACTAGAAGAATTTGGAATGAAAACCTACCTAAAGCTGGTAGAAAAAGCTCGAGTGATTGAAGGAGCCAAGAAGATAAAATATCAGAAATCTGATAAAAGAGTGTTCGGAAGGAGGCTGTTCGATGCCTCGAGTTTAGGGTTTAAGGAAAAAGATACAAGCCATATCATGGATTTAAGGAAAATGCTAGTGAGAGGCCGAATCATTCAAAGGCCAATGTCACTTGCTGGAAGTGCAAGGAGGCCCATGTCCCTAGGCAGTGCCCGCTGCTAGGGAATAAGTGTTACTATTATGGCCAATCTGGCCATATGATCTACGCATGTCCGAAGAAAATGGTCGTGACCTGCTTTATCTGTAAAGAAAAAGGGCACTTGGCCTCTAAATGCTCACAAAGGAAAAGCGTGGCCGCTCGACCTTTTGGGACTTCAAGCAATGCCAACACTTTGAGATCCAGGAGTAAAAGTGGAAGCCGTGCTGCATCAACTATGCATGGGATGAGACTTTACAATTTCGAGGGCCAGTAGATGGTTGAGGAGGATGACGATGAGGATGTGGATTTAGCCACCCTAGACCAAGGAGACAGCATGGATAGCGGCCTAGTGACAAGTTAGTAATAAAACCTTTTTAAGTTGAAAGTTCTTTGTTTAACAGTTTTTTGTAAGGAATTAAAACTTGTAAAAAGGGAAAGCTGGAATCCAAAACCTCCAAATAGGTAGTAGTGAGAGTGTTTTAGGATCAAGTAGTGATAGATGTTTGTTGACCACAGGGCACATACGAGTGAATGAAATTGAGGCTTATGTTTTGTTTGACACGGGAGCGACCCACTCGTTCGTCACCACTAGTTCGGCTGGGCGACTTGGATTACCTATAGCCACAACTACCACTAGCCTAAGAATTAAAACACCCATCGAAAGTGTCGTGTCAACTTGGGAAGTAATAAGGGATTGTCCATTGGAGATCCAAAGGCATTACTCTAGGAGTGATTTGATAATATTGGAGATGAATAAGTACGAAGTTATACTTGGCATGAACTGGTTAAGCAAGGTTAGAGCTATAGTGGATTGCCAAAAGAGGATGGTGAACTTCCATGATCAATCAAGAAAAGGAGCGGAGTTCGTGGGAGAAACCATAGTTCCAAGAAAGCTTGGGTTAAATTCTTTTGAGTTGATGATGGAAGATGAAGAGATAGTGTCTATCGAAGGTATTTTGGATGAGGAGTAAACTCGGGAGGAAAAGGACAGACCAGTGGTAAATGAGTATTTGGATGTGTTTCCAGAAATCTTACATGGGTTACCATCGAAAAGAGAAATTGACTTTGGAATTGTATTGGCTCCAAATACTGAACCAACATCTAAAGCACCATATCGGATGGCACTAGCTGAGCTAAAGGAGCTAAAGACCTAATTACAGGAAATCTTAGATCAGAAATTCATAAGACCAAGTGTGTCACCATGGGGCGCACCTTTCCTATTTATAAAGAAGAAGGATGGATCTATGAGATTATGTATCGATTATCATGAGCTAAACAAGGTTACAGTCAAGAATCGATACCCCTCACCGAGGATAGATGATTTATTTGATTAGCTCCAAGGAGCGTGTGTGTTCTCGCACATTGATTTGCGCTCAGGATATCATCAACTAAGAATAAAGCCTGAGGATGTACCAAAGACGGCTTTTCGTACCCGTTATGGACATTACGAATTTCTGGTGATATCATTTGGACTGACCAACGCACCAGCTGTACTTATGGATCTTATGAATAGGGTCTACAAGCCACTTCTGGATAACTGTGTAATCATCTTCATAGATGATATTTTGATATACTCCAAGAATAAGGAACAACATGAGGAACATCTTCGGATGGCGTTACAAACTTTGAGGGAAAACAAGTTGTACGCCAAATTATCCAAACGTGTCTTTTGGTTGGATAGAATATCTTTTCTTGGACATGTTGTAACAGGAGAAGGGATATCAGTTGACCCAGAAAAGCTTAAGGCTGTAGTGGAGTGGAAACAGCCACAAACAGTTACCGAAGTAAGAAATTTCCTAGGATTGGTTGGCTATTACCACAAGTTTGTGAAAGATTTTTCGAAGATAGCTAAGCCACTTACTCAATTGACACAAAAGAACGAAAATTTTGTTTAGATGGATAAAAGAGAACAGAGTTTCCAAGAATTGAAATAACGGTTGGTATCGACACCAATCTTAGTTCTGCTAGACCCGGAAAAGTCCTATATGGTGCATAGTGACACTTCAAGGAATGGCCTTGGATGTGAACTAATGCAAGAAGGAAATGTTATTGCCTATGCCTCTCAACAGTTAAGACCCACAAGCAAAACTATCCTATGCATGATCTGGAATTGGCTGCAGTTGTCTTTGCCTTAAAACTTTGGAGACATTATTTGTATGGGCAAAGGTGTGAAGAATACATGGATCACAAAAGTCTTCAGTATTTCTTCACACGGAAGGAATTGAACATGAGGCAAATAAGATGGTTAGAACTGATAAAGGACTACGATTTAGGGATAAATTACTACCCAGGAAAAGTGAATGCATTTGCAGATGCCTTAAGTCAGAAAAATTACGAAGAAGTAACTGCTTTAATCACAAGCCAAAGAGATCTAATAAGAGATTTTGAGAAGTTGAGAATTGAGTTCATAGACCAAAGTGCAGAACTTGAAATAGCTAATCTGGTATTGGAACCAACTTTGATTGAAAGGATTAAAGAAGCCCCAAGGTATGATGAAATAATACAAAGGATTAAAAAGGAAACTCAAGAAGAAAAATACCTGGACTTTGTAATAGATGACCAGGATGTGGTCAAAATCAAGGGTAGGTTGTGTGTGCCCGAAGATGGGGAATTAAGAAAAGAGATAATGAGTGAAGCCCACAACTCCGGTTACACCATGCATGCTGAAGGTACCAAGATGTACCAGGATTTGAAAAGCCACTATTAGTGGAATGGCATGAAAGGGATATAACAGATTATTTGATGAAGTATCCGGGCTGCCAACAAGTGAAAGTGGAACACCAAAGGCTAAAAAGATTATTAAAGCCTTTACCCATCCCTGAATGGAAGTGGGATCAGATATCCATGGACTTTGTGTGTGGTTTTCCAAAGACTTCCTTGGGTTGTGATGCAGTATGGGTAATAGTGGATCGGTTAACTAAGTCAGGGCATTTCTTACCCATAAACATGATGTCACGCCCCGTAGGGTATCCTAAACGTAACAGCCCGCCACATACTAAGTACGACTCTCGAGTTCCCTACCCGGGGCCTTCGGAAGTCTTAAGTAGATGTAAAGCGTTCCTTTACGACAATAGAATACTTCAACAAATGGAGTTAAACAGTTTAACAAGGCATTCATTAGCCATAGATAATAAATCAAAACGCATAAATTTTTAAGGTTTACAAAATCTAAGGGGCATTCCCCCGCAAAAGAATAACAGTCTATTACAGTCATCCAGAGTCCTTAGTTTCCAATGGAAGTCTATACAAAAGAAATGAATCAAACTTCTATGGGAAACTCCTATCTCCGGTACCTGCGCTGTGGCTTGTCTTGGCCTAAGCCATATAAACTCATGCTGCAAAAGATAAACACTATCGGGGCGTAAGCTAACTAGCTTAGTGAGTAATACTTCCATAACGCAATTAGATACAATCATTCAAGCAAGTGATTATTCAAGCAAGTGTATGCACCATACAAATGAAATCAACAAACATATGACCAACCGGAAATCATATGTGGATGGACTTGCGCCCTCCATCCCGGGTTAGCAGATTAACGAATCCTGCGGTACGACGCCGTTTAAGCTCACGGTCAACTGATTAAAAGCTCGTTTTATGGATCACGATTAACCTCACATTCGTTTTATGGATCACGATTAACCTCACATTCGTTTTATGGGTCACGAAAAACCAACCAATGCAAATGCTCCAACCCCATTGTGACATGAATGAACTCAGTTTATAGTCGGAGTCGAATAGTCATTAATTCGATTCTTTTAAGTGACCAACAAGTATACGCAGACATTCATATGATTCTAATAAAACAGTCAATATCTTAACACCCGGTTTCGATATGCCTTAAGCTCCATTTCACATATCAACAATTAACAACATAAATAATTCCCACATACCCCATCATGCTTGTACAATTCCTTTTATCTTTGCCTACATCACTAGTGCCACTACATTACATTCACAAGCATTAATTGAGAGTGGAAGTAACTCACTCGGCCATGGAATACCAAACTTCTTAATAATAGTAATCGGGAGGTAGAGAGTCGTCCTGCTCGGAATCACCTACCAAACAAGAATAATCCCTATGAGATTCTCATTATAAATTAAATCAAACATACATCTAGACTAGTTGAATTCGGATTTCTCGCTATATTGGAAGTTCCGACTTAAAACGGCCATAACTTGTCATTTTAACTCGAATTTCGCAAACTTTATATCGATCTTCATCTACTTCAAAGATCTATCTAATTCAAGTATTAAATCCAAGTTTTGAAAATAATAGGTCACGGAACAGTGGGATCAGTTCTATCCCGCAATTGATCCAACTTTGAAAATGTGCTTTGTTTTTGATAAGAAATGTTCCTAGTTAGTGATTCATGCACGAATGATTTAGGAATGAACTACTAATGTGTATGCTATGTAATGAACTCAATATGTGCATGGTTATGATGATTTTTGTAGTAACAAACTCTTAGGAACTCCTATGTGTTGGGGAAAGTTTCATAAAGGCAAATTCTAAGAAGTTATTTTCCCACATTATACTCCTTAGGGTTTCTTTGGTTTTTAATCTTGTAATCTACTTATTATTTAACTAAAAATAGGTTCTCAAGGTCTATAATAGTCATGACCTCCATTCATGCATAAAAATTCACCTTTTTCATTTGGTAAACATGTTTTCAAATAAGCTATTTGTAAAAATCCGAATTTTTCCAATTTTCCTTTTCTTACATTTTTCTTAAAGGAAATCTTGTCTAATGCCTTAAAAATTGGAGCTCTAATGTATACATTATCTAAGGACCTCATTTAGCTTATAAAATATCCATTTTAGACTTAAATACTAAGTGTTTAATTAGGCATTACACAAAGTTACGAATTTGACTACACACTTAAAGTCAACATTTTTCATTCTAACTTCACCTCTTGTTTTCCTCATTATTATTATGCCTAAACTCATCTAAACTCATGAAAATAATTCCTTTAACATGTCTATTACACATAACCCTCCATTTTCTTATGGAAAATGAGTTTAAAATTGATTTTGGAGGTCTTTAGGGTAGGGTTTCCATTTCATCCGAATTTTCAACCTTCCATATCTAACAAAGTCTTTCCTTTTTCAATGGTCTTGCCTTCTACATGTCAAGATATACTATCTATCATCACTATTATGAACAAGACTACATTTTTGTGGTCATCAATGCATGAAAATGAAAATAGCTCTATGATCATACATGTAAATGACAATGTGGGTAGCTAAACTTTAGATCTACTAAGTATGATGCATAAATCATGGATCTCATGGCATGAATAACAATATATATGCAAGATCACTACTTTACATGCATGAACAAGGTGAGATCTTAACATAAGCTCATCTAAACACTAGATCCATGTCTTGTGATGGCTTGTTATTCTTGTTCATGTGTTTTCATGTCTCTAGCATGAGCTCATTAGGATTAAATGAGAAAACACACAAGATATAGCTTTGCCATTACAAGAGTAGGAAGAAACAAAGCTTAAATACACATACCAATGGAGTCTTGAAGTGAAATGGAGAAGAAACAAAGTTGAAATGTGAGGAAGGGGAGGGGGAGCAAACTCACGGCACAAAGAGGGAAAAAGGAGAGAGTTTTTCTCTTTTTCAAAAGTTAAAATGGAAGAAATGAAGAGAGAGAGAGAACATTTAGTATATATACTAAAGGAATTAGGTTTAGTTAAATAAAAGAAGTAAAATTAATTCAATTGAGAGGGGAGCAAGAGGGAGGGCGCCGCCACATCAAGCATGGAGTGTGTGTGTTGTGTGTTTAAAATTTGATTTTTTTTTGTAATTTAGTAAATGAAAATGTAATAAATGTAATAATTATTTCAAAGACAAAATTTCTTGGAAAAGAAAATTGAAATGAGTAGTTGTAAGGATGTAAGAATAGGGTATGGGTAGTGTGTCGTGTAGGTTGTACTTGTGAATAGTAGACAAGACATCTACTTTACCGGTTGTTCCGAAAACACGGGAAAAGCTATAACTGTAATCTTTATAGCTCGGAAAATTATGAAATTGATATTTTTGGAATCCTTATAAAATTACGGTTCTAATGAATATTCCAGAATATTTTTCTGAATCCGTGGCCCGGGGCACGCTTTTCGTAATTGGGCTCGGGAAGGCCCGGAATTGAAAAATTCCCGAATTTAAAACTTTCAAAGGTTTGAAATGTACTTTGGAACAACAATTCAAATTCATTCACTACAAAATATTTATTTTACTATGAAACCGATGGAAAGCCGGATTTAGGATTCCTAGGCTCCATTCACTAAACTCAATCTGATCGGATTAGGGTTTCGTCTCCAACTCCTGGGGTTTTCTAGCTACTGAGAATTCCCGGGGTTTACACATGACCTATTCAATGGACAAGTTGGCTAAGATCTACATTCGAGAGATTGTATGACTACATGGCATATCATCAAGAATCATTTCAGATAGAGACCTGAGATTTGTGTCCAAGTTTTGGACAAGTCTACACAAGAGTTTGGGTACAAAGTTACACTTCAGCACGGCATACCACCCTCAGACCGATGGACAGTCTGAGCAGACAATCTAAACCTTAGAAGACATGTTAAGAGCTTGTGTTTTGGAATTCAGAGGAAACCGGGATAACCATATACCTCTCATCGAATTTGCTTACAACAACAGCTACCGTTCAACTATTCAAATGCCACCCTATGAAGCCCTATATGGACAGCGTTGTAGGTCCCCTCTATTTTGGGATGATGTGGAAAAATTAGCTATCGGGCCAGAATTGGTACAAGAAACAGCCGATAAGGTGAAGGTGATCCAACGAAAAATGAAAGAAGCTCAAAACAAGCAAAAGAGTTGGGCGGATTTAAAAAGAAGAGAGCTCGAATTCCAAGTGGGTGACCACGTGTATCTAAAGATAAGTCCATTTAAGAGCATAAGAAGGGTACGTTCACAAGGAAAGTTGAGCTCGAGATATATTGGACCATTCGAAAGCTTGGAAAGAGTCGGAGATCTAGCATACCGGCTAGCTTTACCACTAAACTTGTCAGGAGTTCATAATGTGTTCCATGTGTCGGTATTAAGGAAATATGTAACCAACCCATAAAGGATTTTAGAATTGGAACCCATTCAGCTGAAGGAGAATTTGACCTATGAAGAACATCCCATAAGGATTCTAGATAAAAAAACCCAAAATCTTCGAAGCAAAGAAATTCAGTACGTTAAGGTATTCTGGAGAAACCATGACTCCAAAGAAGCTAATTGGGAAGCTGAAGAGAAGATTCAGAGAAAGTACCCCGAGTTGTTTGAAAGACAAGATATGTCAGTTCAATTTTGAGGACAAAACTCTGTTTAAGGTGGGAAGGTTGTAAACCCCCATTTTCCTAGTAACTAAGTAAATTTCGAAAACCGGAAACCAAAACCCTAAACCGGATTAATATAAGCCTTGTGAGAGAAACCTAGGAACTCTAGATCTGGCTTTCCTTTAGTTTCAAATTAAAAGAACTTTTATAAAATAATTTAATGTGAAATATTGTTTTAAAGTATATTTCAAACCATAAAAAGTTCTGATTTCGAAAAATTTTCTATTCTGAGTCTTCTCGAGATCCATTATGGAAAAGCAAGCCCCGGAACTAGAAATTCAAAAAAATATTCCGAAATACTCTTTAGAACCGAAATTTAATAAGGATTTCAAAAATATAAGTTTTATAATTTTTCTAGTTATAAAAATTACAGATATAGCCTTTTCTCGTATTTTCTTTACTACCAGTACAGTAATTGTCTTGTTAAAGTCATTACTATTCACAAGTACAACATACTACACACACAAGCCATACCCTAGTCTTACATCCTTAAAAACACTCAATTACATTTTTTTTCCAATTCTCTTAACAAATTATTATATTTAATATTTTTTATTACATAAATTACAAAACAAAATTTATTTAACTCTTCTCTCTCCCCCTCCCATTGTGGTCGCGCACACTCCCTTATTTTTACTCTCAATTTGTTTTATTTTCTTTTTTTTATAATACAAACAAACCCTAATTCATTTAATATAAATAATTTTTTACTTTTCTCTCTCTTCATTCACTTCATTTGTTCAAAAAAATCACAAACTCTCTCCTCATTTCCTTGTCTTGCCGTGAGCCTTGTTCCAACACACACACACACACACACACACAAGCTCATTTCTTCTTCATTTTCCACTTGACTCAAGTCTTAGGTGATGAATCCTAACCCTTTTCTACCATTAAATCTTGTAATGGCAAGATTATTCATGAGTATTTTCACATTAAGTCCCCATCAGCACTTGCTAGGGACAAGAAAATACTAATACATGAATATCAAGCCATCACAACAATGGATCTTGCGTTTAAATGTGTTTTCATCAAATGATCTTCATGTTCATGCATATAATAGTAGAATAAAGTAGAGATCTTGCATAAAAATTCATGTTCATGCTTTCAAACTTCCTTTCATGCATTATAAGTAGTAGATCTAATATTTAGATTGAAATAGCCATGAATTTCCTAATTCATATTTTAATGTGTTATAAAAATGATATATGATTTTGAAATGAGATATATGTGCATGAACTATATAATTAGTGCATGTGTTGAATACGTGTCATTTTGTATGTGTGTAGTATAATGAAATTAATATTATTGTAGTATATGTATTAATGTGTGTATAGTATAATTAATATTTGTGTCTTTTCTGCATTAATATGTATGTGTTATGTTTAAATTTATAAAATCAACTTTTTAATTGTTTAAGAAATAGTTGACATAAATTTTACTCAAATTAAGCCCAATTTTCATGCCTAAATTGCACCCAAATTCGCTCCAAATTAACCCAAATTCTATTTTGCTTTAAAAGTCAAACTTAAGATAATAATAAGTCCAAAATTTGCTTAATGAAGCCCTCTTTTGGCAGCCCTGCCATTCCATACGAATTTTCATCTTCTTCCTTTCCTTTTCTCTTTTTCTTTCCTCCAAGTTACAAGCCCTAACCTAAAGAATAACACCAAGCTTATGGAATCAAAAATCTCTCTAAGCTAAGGCTTACTCATGTAAGTTAATACAAGTATAGCATTTGCTTTATTTCCTTTCTTATAGTATATATGTGAAATCTTTGGTAGAATGAGTTTAATGTATTTTGAGTTATTTGGTTCATGCATTGATATAGGTTAGATTGTGTTTTGTTATTGTGTGAATTTGTTTATGTTTTGTAGTAGTTATATGAAGTGTTGGGAAGGAATAATGTTGAATTGAGTAGTTGAAGTTGAGGATGAGTGGAATGGGATTTGAAGTGGTTTAATGTGTTGATTTAATGTTTTAAGTTACTAGGATTGATTAGTGTAGATAGGAGATAGTATATAAAGTTAAAAATAAACTTAAAGAAGGATTAAAAGTGTTGTAGGTTAGAAATTTTCATAAGTGTAAAACAAGGGAAATGAGCTCTTTTCGAATAGGTATGTTTTTGAACGTACGTCGGCATCTCGCACTTCAACACCGCCAACGTAGAGGCGATGTTGGAAGTGAACAAAATTGATTTTTTAAAAGCCGCTTGAAACGCTGCCGGCTTTCACTAGAAAAGTTGCCAGTGTTTATTTTTCAAAACGTACCCCGGCTATTAGGGTTCCAATGTCGCCGGCTTAGAGGTAGTGTGGAACGAGAACAGAATCATAATTTTTAATGCCTAGCTTAAGGTCGCCGGCATAGGATTCAAAGCTGTCGACGTACATGGATACGCTGCCGATGTTGGGGGTATTCACAGGCGTGGACCAACCCTGTGTAATTCTAGAAAATTTTTTGGAAATTTGGAGTTGTAGTCTACACCGGTTCAAAGCCGTCGGCGTGGACTGAAGGCTGCCGGCGTATCCTTAAATGCTGCCGGTGTTGGCAAGTGTTGAACTTTAGTGTATTGTGCACCGGTTCAACGCCGTCGGTGTTGAAGGCCAGCGTATCCCCTGCACTTTTCAATTTCAAAAACTTTCTTCAAAATTTTCGAAAGCTTGATATATGATCAATTAAATATTTGTTAAGTATTCTATTATATAATAGGATGTTTAAATGCTCTGTTATGACCTATTAATAATTTATTTGAATTTCTTTGATTAATTATATTTGCAACTAGTTAATTAGTGCTTAAACTAAGTAGGAAATTCAATTGTGTCTTGAACAATGATAGATCCTCTCTTGGCCAACCCCATTAGTTCCCAATCTATCTCAGGTACGTAGTAACTTGCTTGTTTCTTTCATAGGATAGGCATCGAATCAAGTTACTCTAAACTAAGAAAATTTTATTAAATAATGAGTGTTGATTGTTCTTGTATGCCGTTGAATCTGGTTCTGAGAGCCCACCTTGCTCAGATTGGGGGCAGGGTACTTTCTCGTTATTGGATAGAATTATTTAGGAGATATAAGTATCCAAGCTACTTATATCAAACCCTTAAGCGTCGTGATACGTTACTCAGGATCCCCTAATATTACGGGCTATGTCGGAAGGTAGGGCTGCCTAGTCTATATGAACAGTAGGGACCACTCAGGGAGGCAGACGTAATACTAAATCCTTGTTGCCCAGAGTTTGAATACTTCCATGCTGAATGAATAACTAAAGATTGAATAATAAATTATTGGTTGTTGCATTTTGCATTTTGCATTTAGCTTAAGCATGTGTGAATCACTTTGCATTTGTATTCGTTACTTGTGTACTGGGCTTTTGGCTCATATTTTAACCATTTCAGGTGATGAATCCAACGAGTTTTATATAAGTATGGGGTATGGAACCGATTTTGAGGATTTCCTTAATGATTTGGAGAACTAGAGATGACCTTAGACTTGGTGAAATCCAATTTTTGTAATAGAATAGTTATGTTAGTCTTGTGGTTGTATTTAAGGTTTTAGTTAAATTTTATGTGTGTAATTTTATTAAGGCTTGTAAGAAGCCTTTGGATGTAATATATGTATATGTATATATGTACTTAGCTATGTATGACTTAAGTTTATTTCCTTCGTTAAATATGATAATAACGTAGTGTGTTTTGTTAAAAGTTTTGAAAAATTTTAGTTCTATATATAAATTATATGGAATTAGATAAACAATTCCTCAAACAATTCTTTTAGACAACCTTACATATAATCTTACAGGTTATATGTGGTTGGGAAACTGTTATCGTGTAAGCCCCGGAAAGTTTCGGTAAATAATTCCAAGATGAACTTTGAAAATAAACCCTAAAAATCACTCCAAATTAAAACCGAACTTCGAACGAGTCCTAATATATAAAACGAAAGTAAGAATTCATTAGTCTTGAGAAAATCTAAAAATAAAATAAGGACTACAAAAGTCCTTAAGTCCAAAAACCATTACGTAAGATAAACTGCTTACCTAATCTATAATTCATAAAAATCGGGATAAAAATAAAACACAGTGAGGATTTGCTAAAAAGCAAGTTAATCTATAACATGACAATTTGAAGGATCAGGAAATCACTAAAGGCCAATTCCATAATTAGGCCTTGGCACGATTAAGAAAACTTTATCTGCCAATAATAAAATATAGACTTTGGAAATTCCCAAACGACCAGACTAATAATCCTAAGAGACGGAAATCACAATAAAGCCCTAACGATCAAATCAAACTTCCAAGAATCATAGAACGAGTTAGAAATTGAAATCTCGTAATCTTAAGAAGGAAGAATTCAAGAAACAAAATAACAAATTAAATAATCCTTAAGTTGACTAATTGTTCATAAAACCTTAAATCGAAGCAAAAATGAATTCGAAAACAAAACACTATGAAGATCTTTTTTCAAAGAAAATTATAAAAATCAAGATTTCCCAAAATCATTCCAAAAATCGATATTTGACTCAAACTCAAGAAAATCATATCTGGTAACCATTACCGATATAACTCCGGATATAATAATTCAATTCAAGATTTCCGAAAGCAGTTAGAGATATTAAATACTTATAAAAATAAAATTTAAAATAAATTTCTCAAACTAAATACGTTGTATAAACAGAAAATCTCAGTTTCCAATTTGGCAATATCTAAACTAGAAAATCATCTGAAAACCCTAACCGGAATACAATAGTGTAAGTCCGGCAATCTAGCACCCTTAACTCTAGAGGCCAAGAGGTAGTAAATAAGTAGAATAGCTCGTAGTAATATAAGTTTGTTCACAAATATCATATTGGTAAATTTTTGACCTATCTCGAACCCGTTCGGATACAGACTTTGAAAAGCGTGTCCCGAGACTTGAGATATCAAAAATATACCATTAGTACCGTTAGACTCGTAATTCCACGAGATTTCTAAATATATCAGTTATATAATTTTTTTGGTTATAAATGTTACATTTATAACCTTTTATCGTATTTTCATGTCTACGGTAATTGATTAGTCTTTTGCACTATTCATTTTATTTCATTACACAATTTTATTATTATTATTATTTTTTATATATATACCCTGGTTTCCTAGTAATCAAGTAAACTTCGAAAACCAGAAAATGAACCCTAAACCGGTTTAGTTCAAATTTGTGAGAAAGACTTAGAAACCCTAATTCCGGCTTTTCCTCGATTTCCAAATAAGAAACTTTTATAAGAAAAATTAATTTTGATAAAGTTCTTGATTATATTTCAAACCAAGAAAAGATCAGATTTTGAGAAAATTTCAATTCCGGTCATCCCGAGACCCATTATAGAAAAGCGTGCCCCGGAACTAGAATTTCAAAAATTTCTTTATGAATACTCATTTGAATCGAAATAAAAAAGGATTTCAAAAATATATTTTTCATAATTTTCCGCTTACGAAAAATACAGTTATAGCCTTTTTATTCGTATTTCCTTACTACCGGAAAATTCAAATTGTCTTGTCAACTATTCACTACTATTCATAAAGTACTACCTAGTCTACCTATTAGCCACCCTACAAATCTAACCCTTACCATCACTCAAATCACTCTTTTCTCTACACATTTTGTCCCTTAACTTTCTTACACTCTTAACAATTTCACATCAAGTTAAATCAATCAAATAAAGTAAAATTTCAAACTTCTCTCTTCCTCCACAAGCTCAATATGGCGTGAATAGTCCCCCTCCCCATGTCCATTTTGCAAATTTTTTTTTTCATTAATCTAACTCCATTTAACCTAATCCCATTCCATATATATACTACTTTTTCTCTCTCTCTCTTCATTCTTTCATTTCTCAACTTCACAAAGTAAGAAAGCTCTCAAAATCTCTCTCTTTTTTTCCTCTTGGCCGAAACTTCCCAAGCCCCACACACACACACACAACTTCCATTTCTTCATTCCATCTCCTATTTTACTTCAAGTAAGTAAGCTTTTACCTCCTTCCACCTTTAGATCTTTGTTATGGCTAAGTGATTCTTGGATATTTCCAACCAAAGGACCCCATGAGCTTTTGCTAGGGTCAAGGAAAGATCAAAACAAGAATACCGAACCATTACAAAGTAGATCTACCATTTAAAGGAGCTTTCATGCCAAAAGCTTTATGTTTCTCCATCAAAAAGTATTTTGAACAAAAGATCTTTTATAAAAATATAGTTTTTATGTTTTCAAAACCTATTTAAGCATTTCATATAGTAGATCTACCATTTTACTACTCATAATGTAGGCATTTAAGATCTCATCATTATTTTGTGTTTATGTGCATTAATAGTCTTTAATGCTTTTGTCTTTAGAAATAACCTTCCTAGCATATAGATCTATGGTAGATGAGTTAATAAAGTCAAAAAGGAAAATACTTTTCAAGAAATGAACTTGTGTAAATTCGGATGACTTTAGAAACCTAGGTTAAAAACACTTTTATCAACTTCTAAACATGTATTTTACAAGAGAAATGAAGCCTATGGGTAATAGATAATGTTTGGTAGTATTTTTCATGAGTCTAAATGAGATTTTTCTAAAGAAAATGTTGGAAACAAGAAATGAAGTCCAATAGAAGTTTTGAACTAAAAGTCATATAGATGAAATTCGTAATAATGGATGTATGGTTAGAAAACACTATTTTTCCAACTTCAAAAATGGTATTTTCTTAAATAAATGAAGTCCTTAGGGTATGATAATAAATACTTAAAGTTTTGAGTATAAAATGTATTTTTCTCAAAGGAATCAACTTGAAAGTGGAATTTTCTAAATTCGGATTTTTGGAAACCCCATAGTAAAAGACCCACTTAAAAGTTTATAAATGAGGATTTTCTTAAAGAAATAAAGGCCTTAGGATATAACTAATATGAGGGTCAAAATTCTTTAAGCAAAATAGAGTTTTCCTAAAAGAAAATCCTTGTAATATGTAGGTGACCAAGTGTAGTAAACTCACTTGTTAAACAATAGCATGAAGTGGTTTTCTAAGAAAAGTTTATAAATTCTTTAAATCTAAAAGCTATAAGAACTTAGGCTCATTAGAGTTCATATCATGACATTCATGATAGGGAAAATCATTACCATTGCATTTAGTTTCATTTTGTACTTAGGAATCTCAAGTGCATTCATGAAAACCGCATTTTCGGAATCTATACCGCTACAGATCTGATCCCTCGTTTCCGAGGCTTAGATATTTTCAAAACTTGATTTAAACTTCGTATTTAGAAAGCTCTTCCGAAGTAGATAGAAATCGATATAAAATTTGCGAGATTCCGAGTTAAAATGACCAAGTTATGGCCGTTTTAAGTTGGAATTCCCGCTTAGGACGCGAATTACGAATTTGATAAGTTCGTATGAAGTCGTTGGATTAGTTTGAGTTGAAATACTGATTAGAGTATTTCTTCCTTTTTAGGTTATCCCGAGTTCGACGATTCCCTACCACCGGATTATTATTACTAGAAGACCGGTGATCCAATGGCCGAGTGAGTTTTCTCCTTGTTTTGTTACCTTGATTGTGCTTGTAATTAGTCGCATTAGAATTTTAGGAACAAGATAAAAATCGATATGAATGGGGATGGGATATATGATGAGACTGTGATGAAATGCCAAAATACTAAAGCATATCGAAACCACGATTTGATTGGATAACTGCACGGTTCATATTATTTATGTGTATGATATTGCCTGGTCACTCTAAAGAATGTATAAATATTTTGACCTAAGCAAAAAGTAAATTGATCATGCATCGCATCAGACATATTGCATTGGTAGCGTGCTACTCCTACGCAGGTCGATCGGTATGGTCCGAGGACTCGTTTGAGTAATGAGACCCGGTATCAGAGCTCATTCTAGGGTACTAAGGCGCATGTGGATGCATCCTTGGATGAGCCTAGCCGAGTCGAGTGCTAAGAGCCAGGGCTTGGGGACTAGCAGCGGTCGTGTAGACTCAATACCATTCCTAACCCAAGATACGGAGGGCGTAAATCCGTTCTGTGTGGGTTCCGGTTACCCATGCATAATTGTTGCTCACGTGTTTGTTCATGCATAGCATATTTGATTAATAACTTGTTTGTTATGGTACGGAATTAAGGGAATTCTCACTAAGCTAGTGTAGCTTATACCCCAATAGTTGTTTAAATGAGCAGGTTATTCCAAGAAATGCTAAGTGGGGACCGAGATGGTTGAAGTCGAGAATGACTTCGGGATTCCGGCAAGATATAGAATGCTTGAAGTTTTTGGCTAAGCTTTACGATTTGCTTGTAATAGTTTTATGTAGTGAAGTCTTGGGATGAATGTAATTGAAGTTTGATGAACTGTATTTTGAAGTATAGTGTTTTGTATTTGGAGTATAGTGGATTGTATTTCCTTTACATTGTTACTCAATTGTATCAACATAAAATGTATCATTCCGATTTGTCTCCTTTATGTGTTAGACGCCTTACATAGTATGGAAGCCTTCGCGTGACTGAGGTGGTCATTCTTAGGCTTTAATATTGTGTACGGCGGACTGTCACGTTTAGGGTACCCTTCGGGGCGTGACATATCGCCTATTTTAATTATAGGGGTGATAGCGGGTCCTTACATAGATACTCATATTATACTTGACATTCATGATCTCATGAATATTTTGTGTTTTCATGCATTAATGCTCATAAAGGCTTTGTGTTGTGAGTATAAATAGTTAGAAAATCTTCAAGTAGATAAGATAAGAAACTTGAAAAAGAAAAATTTTTGTTGAAATGTTCACATGAAAAATTCGTATGAATTCAAAACCATGTTTTAAAAACCCTTTTATCAACTTTAAAACTTGTGTTTTATATGAAAAATGAAGGGTATAGGTAATAGATATCATTAAATGATGATTTTTATAAGTTAGAATGAGATTTGATAAAAGGAATATGCAAAACAAAGAGTAGAAACAATATAGGAAATTTTGAGTTACTACTCAATTTAAGAAATTCGTAATTTTGGATTATTGCCATAAAAACACCTATTTTCCAAGCTCAAAATGAAAGTTTTATTTAATAAATGAAGTCCTTAGGGGATAGGTATAATAAATCCTTAAATTTTAATGCATTAGACAAGTTTTTCATAAAGAAAACATTCAAAAAACTAAATTTCTAAAATTCGGGTTTTGAAATAAATCCTATTTGAAAACATGTTTACAAAGTATAAAATGGGAATTTTTATGTAGAAATGAAGGTCTTAAGTAATAGATATAATGAAGATTCAAATCTAGCTAAAATAACTAGATATTCCTAAGAAATAATCCCAAAACACAAGTGAGTTATCAAAGTTAGGAAACTAATTTTCTTAAAAATAGTTATTCTTGAAGTCTTGCACAATAAAGAGTTCTAAAATTTTCTTTTAAGTAAACATCATCAAGATCATGCATACATGAAACTCATAACATGCCATTCATGATAGGAAATCATTAATATTGCATGTATAAGTGATTTATAAAGTAGAAACATTTCAAACATTTACAAAACTATTTTCGGAATTGGAAAATCGTTACTGATCAGAACTGATCCTATTTTTTCGTGACCCAAACACTTTCAAAACTTTAAAATAATATTATAATTAGATATATTTTTTGAAGTAGATAGAAATCGATATAATTTGTGAAATTCCAAGTTAAAATGACCAAGTCATTGCCGCTAAGTCAGGACTTCCACAAATGACGAGAATTACGAATTTGCTAGTTTTACTATATAGGATTAGTTAAGTGATGAAATACTATTAGGGTATTTCTTCTTTTATGTGACTCCGAATTCCGATTCTCTACCACCGGACTATTATTACTAAGAGACCGGTAATCCATGGTCGAGTAAGTACTACTTCCGATTCCATTTATTGTATGTGATTGTAATATAGTTGCACTAGATATTTGCCAAAGATAAAATGGTTATGCGTGATGGGAATGAATGGGAACTATGTATGATTGTTGTTGAATTGAGAAATGGAATATAAGAATATCAAAGCCGGGTGCTTAACCATTGCTTGTATAGATAAATTAGAATTGACTGTCTGCGATTATTAATTGATCACTTAAAGAATTGGTATAATTGATTATTAGAATTGAAAATGAACATGGACTCATTCATATCACAAATGAGGATTAAGCATTAGCATTGGTTGGTTGTCCGTGATCCTAAACGGTGCATAAGTTGGTTAATCATGATCCTTAAACGAATTTTATGAGTTGGTTAATCATGATCCTTAAACGAATTTATAAGTTGGTTGACCATGATCCTAAATGGCGTAGTACTGCAGGATTCTTTAATCTGCTAACCCGGGATGGAGGGCGTAAGTCCATCCACATATGATTTCCGGCTGGTCATATGTTTGTTGATTCCATATGTTGTTCCATATCACTTGTCTGCCTAATCACTTGTTTGTATGATGTGTTATCAATGTGATCTTGGAAGTTCTCACTCACTAAGCTAATGTAGCTTACGTCCCTACAGTTTTTATTTATTGCAGCACGAATCCATATGGCTTAGATCGAGACAAGCCACAACTCAGGTACAGGAGCTAGGCATTTCCTCTAGAAGTCGTATTCAAATTTGTTTAGACTTCCGTAGGAAACCAAGAGACCCTGAATGACTATAATAGATCTCTAATTAATATTCTTTTGTGGGGGAATGCCCCTTAGATTTTGTACCTAATTACATATGTGTTTTGATTTATTTTCTAATGCTATTGAATATCGAATTAAACTCTTTAACTCCATTGGGTCAAGTATTCTATTGTCGTAAAGGGACGTTACATCTATACAAGGCTCCTAAAGGAATTGGGTAGTGATTCGTGAGTCTTATATGGCATGTGGCGGACTGTTACGTTTAGGGTACCTCTATGGGCGTGACAACTCGAGCTCGACTCGTTTCAGGCTTGGCTAGGTTCGGTTCCTTTAGCTAAAAGAGCCAAGCTCGAGCTCCAACTCAGTCTCGTTTAAGTAAATGAGCCGAGCCTGAGCTTGTCCTCAAGCTCGCAAACAGGCTCATTATAGGCTAGCAAACAAAGCTTATGAACAAGCTCGTTAAGGGCTCGCGAGTCAAGCTCGTGAATGGGCTCATTTAATATATATATATATATATATATATAATATTGATATATATCATTAATATAATATTATATAAAATTATTTATATTAATTTAATATTATAAATATAATTAAAAAATAATTATATATGCTAAATGAGTCGAGTTCAAGTTCATTTAACTAAACAACCCCAGCCGAGCTCAGGCTTGAAAAATCTTAACGGGATCAGGCCCGAGCCTGCATATTCTAGGCTCGTTAAAAACCCGATGTAAGCCCCGAAAAAATTTCAGTGAATAATTCCATAATAAACATTTAAAATTGACTCCTAATTAAAACCGAACTTTGACTAGTCCGAAATCTTGAACAAATCCAGAAATTTCTTGACCTTGAAGAAAATGAAAATCCTTAAGAGTAAAATAAGAACTTAATAGTCAAACAAACCCAAAACCATTACGTATAACAAATTTTATGCTTGATTTTGACTTATAAAATCGGGTAATATAGAACCCATAAACAAATTATTAAGAAAGTAACTAACAATTAACCTTCAGAAATAAAACCCAATGCAAGAATTTCGAAAAACGCTAAGAGATATTAAATACTCACAAGAATAAAATTTAAAATAAATTCCTCAAATTTAACATGTTGCATAAACATAAAACATTAGTTTCCAAGTTGGCAACAATTTTAACTGAAAAGTCAACCGAAAACCTGAGCCAACAATTCCCAGAAAACCCTAGTAATTAAACCCGCAATCCCATAATCATAAACCAAGGGGTCAAAATATGAGTAAAGGGTGTAGTTTAGGTCGCAATAATACTAGGATTCTTTAAAAGGTAAGATTAACGAATTTTCGATCTATTTCGAACTCGATCGGGTACAGACTTCAAAAAAACTGTGCCCCGGGATTCAAAATATGAAATATATGATATTAGTACCGATAGATTCATAATTTTATAAGATTTCCCAATACATCAGTTATATAATTTTTCAAGTTATATGTAAACCCGGTTTCTCTAGTAACCGAGTAAAACTTCGGAATTAGAAAACCAAAACTCTAAACAGGATTAGTATGAGCAACCTAGGAACACTAGATCCGGCTTTTCTTCGATTTCAATTTAAAAGAACCTCTATAGAATAATTTAATGTGGATTATTGTTTTAAAGTATATTTCAAACCATAAAAAGTTCTGATTTCGAAAAATTTTCTATTCCGAGCCTTCCCAAGCTCCATTATGGAAAAGCGAGCCCCGGAACTAGAAATTCAAAAAAATATTGCAGAATACTCTTTAGAACTGAAATTTTATAAGGATTTCAAAAATATAATTTTTATAATTTTCAGGTCATAAAAATTACATTTATAGCCTTTTTCCAATGTTTTCTTTACTACCGGTAAAGCACATGTCTTGTCTACTATTTATTACTATTCACAAGTACAACCTACTACACACACAACCCATACCCTAGTCTTACATCCTTACAAACACTTAATTACATTTTCTTTTCCAATGAATTTTTATCTTTTAACAATTATTACATTTACTACTTTTTATTATACAAATTACAATTTAAAACAAATTTAAATTGTCCCTCTCTCTCGCTCGTTACATGGCCGGCGCACCACCCTCCCAATTTGATTCCAAATTGTTTTATTTTATTTTTTTTTATAACACACACAAACCCTAATTCCACTTAATATAAATAGTCTTTTAATTTTCTCTCTCTTTCATTTTCATTTTCATTTGTTCAAAACTCACAAATCCTCTCTTTTCTTCCCTTGTTGCCGTAAGCTTCCCTCCCTATTGTCCACACACACACCACTTTGTAGTTGTAGTGGCATTAGAATTAAGAAAAGATAAAATCATGATGAGTTGTGATTTAATCGTTATTGAATGAATAATAAGTATATCGAAACGAGACTTGTTGGATAATCATTGTATGAGCTAGTATAGGCTTGGATTGTTTGAAATTCTCTCTGATCACATTTAATCAACGTAATTAATATGCCACGATTTTATGAATAAATTATACATGTATATCACGTAGTGAGTCACATTGCATTAGCTAATATACCTTTGGTGGGATAAAAATATATTAGCGGAAGGTAAGGGGGCCTATGTTAACATTAAGGATGCGAGATCGCTTAAGTTAACGAATGTGGGGTAGGCACATAAAACTACCACACTAAAACAATAGAGGTTATATAACTAAAAGAAAGAGATCGGCATTGTGGTTGCATGACTTATGGACCACCCCACTCAAAATTGGAATAAATGGTTGCATGTCTTATGGACCATCCTAACCCCAAATGGAGGGCGTAAATCTATTCACATATGGCTCCCGGAAAGTCATATGCTTGTATGCTCATTTGCTTGTGCATTTCATATGGATGTTAACAACTTGTCTGTTATATTCTAGTCGAGTACTAATTATTGGAAATGAAATCTCACTAAGCTCGTAAGCTTATATCCCAATAGTTTCCTGTTGCAATATGAGTACTTATGGCTATCTTCGAGGAGCCACTATCATCAGGTACAGCTCTTGGACACTAAGGAGCTTTTGATGAGGTCGAGACCTAGGCGTAGGCATGGAATTCTAATTAAGTCTCCTAAATTTGTATTTGAGGGATAATATAAGAGACTTTGAGGGTCTGAGAACTCTTAATGTTTTTTATGGGGGTATGCCCCTTAGAGCATGTAATAAAATATATCTAAATGTAACTGTTATGATTTACATTCTTATAGCTATGTATATCTCCTTAAACTATTCCGAAGCAAAGTATGGTCCCCATATGTTGAAAGTGAGCTTACACGCGATGTTCAAACTCATGGAAAGACTAGGGTTTCCTTACTTGAGTTTAAATATTGAGTGTGGCGGACTGTCACGTTTAGGGTACCCTTTTGGGCAAGACACCCGGCTCAGCTCAAGCTCGTTAAAAAATAAACGAGCCGAGCTAGCAAAAGCCCGGCTCGTTTGTACCCTTACCTTCGGTGATTTGAATCACTGGTTAATGTTGCTAAAGCATCAGCAAACTAATTTTGTATCCTTGGTACATATGTGAATAAGATATCTTTGAATTTCTAAATTAACTTAATCAAATGTTGATGATGAGGCATCAATTTTGCATCCTTAATCTTGTATTCTCCTTGAGTTTGAAAGATGATTAGAGAGGACTCCCCATACACTTCTAGGTCTTCTATCTTGATATCCAGTGCAATCTTGAGGCCCATAATGCAAGCCTCATATTCTAGCACATTATTAGTGTATGGAAATTATAGCCTTGTAGAAGCAGGATATTGGTTACCTTAAGGAGATACTTAGACTATCTCAATCCCACATTCATATACATTGGTAATGCCATCAAAATATAACTTTCACTTAGGGGTAGATGACAATTTCAATTCTTCATTTGGTTCTACCACTAAAATGTTTTCATCTGGAAACGAAGTTTGTTCCCCAAGAGTGACATCTTTGAACGGACTATCTGCAAGTTGATTTTTAAGTCCTTACCCTTTTACTGAGCTTTGGTTCACATATGTAATGTCGAACTCTGACAAGAGCATCTACCACTTAGAGATTCTTCCTATTGAGGCAAGTTTGTTTGCCAAATACATTAAAGGGTCATGTTTTATGAGAAATTCAATGGAGCAATATAAGGCATGTTGTCTAAGCCAATACATGATCTAGACTAAGGTATAATAGGTTCTCTCCACTTCTAAGTATATTGGTTCCCCATCTATGAACTTTACACTTAGATAATAGATGACTCCTTCTCTCATGTTTTCATCCTTTTTTCCCGGCACACATCCCAATGATTCGGCAAGTATGGTTAAGTATAAGAATAAGGGGCAACATAGTGTGAGAGCCACTAAAACTAAAGGATTCATTAAGTACAACTTGATCTAGTTGGAGGGTTCATCACATTCTTCATCCCATTGTATAGAGGCATGCCTTCAATAACTTGAATAAGGGATGACATTTGTCGATTAATTGTGGTATAAACCAAGTGATGTAATTTCAATGCCTTAAAATGCCTCTAACTTCCTTGATTGTCTTTAGGGGTGGCAACTCGAATATACGATAAACCTTATCTGAGTTGGCTTCCACGCCTCATTGGCTGACTATAAACCCAATAATTTGAGAGAGGTCACTCCAAAAGTACACTTCTTTGAATTCAATTTCAATTAGAACTTTCATAGTCTGATGAAAAGTTTCCTTAAAACTATCACATGATCTTCCCCTTCCTTTGATTTGGCAATCATGTCGTCTACATATACCTTAACTTGCCAGTGTGTCATGTCATGTAATAGTGCAACCATTGCTCTTTGATAAGTTACCTCGGCATTCTTGAGATTGAATGACATGACCTTATAGCAAAACAGGGCCTACGTTGTATTTATATCCTCTTCTACCATTTTGAAACAAATTCATTTATATCATATTTATTTTTATCAGAATAAATTTGTATTATATTTTATAACATACTTTGCTATAATTGCACGTAATAGGTTTGTTAACTTTAAGAAGAGTTTGAAAGACAACATATAGGTATATAAAAGAGAAGTGAATAGCCCATAGTCTTTTATTTTTTCATGTGGGACTCAAAGTTAGTTTTCCTCCTTATAGACACCACATACACAAGACCGTTTGCTTATTTTTCGCTACCATCTTCAATCCCCCTACTATAAAAGAAAGAAGTAAGCTCATTTTTAGGCAAAAATCTCACCCACATGGTTCCAAACCAGTGAATTGATGTAAATTGTTGCTCAAAGATAAGCAAACTATAGTTTGGTCAGGTGAGCTAAGCTTAGCAAGTTAAGCTTTGCTTTTGGAGCTTAACAAGACGAATTTAACAAGCTGAGCTCAAACTTGGAGTTTTCTATCAATTTTAAGCTACAGCTATAATTTTAGGCTAGTATAATTTGGCTTGATCTTATTAATATCTTAAATGAGCTAAGCTAAAGCTTTATAAAGCTTGGCCCAGCTTATTGCATCTCTATAGACGTATAAATAACATTATTTAAAATCTATAATATCTTTAACTCATTTTGTGAAATATTTCTAACATTTCACCTAAGCAATTTCATTCTTTTGGTGTAATTTTTTTCATTTTCTATTAAATTAAATCCTATTTTGAGTGAAAGAGAAACAAAAGTTGTAGGCACTACAATGATTAAATAACTAAGGTTTAACCATTTGTATTAATAAATCATGTTCTATGAAATAGTTTATATGTGAAGATCTTAACATGTAACAATACCTATTCATTAGTCATGTTGGCAAATTTAAAACTCATAACCTAACCTTACGTAATAAATGCATTCCATTTTGTAAGAAGTCAATTTATTAATCACTAGTGAAAAAAATAAATATTAGGCATTACATGAGGTGAGACTCACTTCTTTATCTATAAATATGTAGATAAGGCTAAAGGGTGAGCCTTACTACTACTAAGCTATAGAGACAAGTCTCGTTTCATTATCCTAGTCAGTAGTGAGAGTCGTCTCATTACCCTTGTCTGCATAATTTGTGAACAAAAGGAGCAAGTCTTGCTTTAACTAGATTCATCTCTTCAGTTTAGTTAGTAGTGAGACTTGCTCAAATAAAGAAGGAGAATTTTCCTACCTTCTAAAATTCAAACGAGGTAAATCCACCCTATACATCCTATGTCTCCTCTTTCCTTTCCCTTTCATTCGCTCAACACACTACAGGTCTCTCCAAGATCTCCCCCTTTCAGAGTTCTCTCTTATTTCTTTAGCTTTAATTTTGTCCTTTTTTTTTTTTTTTTTTGTTTACTAAAGAATTTCTATTTTCTAACATTTGAAAGAATTTAGTGTATTATTTGGCAATCACGCATCTTTGTAGGTTTATTAATGGTTTTCTTTTCATTAATGACTTTTTATTCAATAGTTTTGGTAATTTTTTTATTTATATCTCTTATAATTATTCAATTTATAAGTAAATTAGTTATATAAGTATATATTATTATAAATTATTTCACACATTATTAATAACATATTATAAAATAAATAAATGAAACAATATTATGTATATATATGTAATAATGTGTATCATATTGCATATTTAATTGCGGGTACAAAAAAAATAGAGAAAGAGGTGAGACTTGTCTAGAATAAAGGGCTATTTCAAACCCTCTTTTAAAAATTAAAAAAAAAAAAAAAAAAAAGCCAGCCTTGATTGACCATATATATTCTAGTGAATGAAAATTTTAATAATAAATCCGATAAAAATATTTAAAATCTACTAGTAAACATTTTTTTTTTGTATATATTTTTGAGTAATGTCGAATCATAACAAGACTTTTAAAAACTTGAGGAATCTTTGCAAAGATAGTTCTCCACTTTTAACCTAAATGCATTGACCAAGTTAATGAAAATATATTGACTCATAGTCAGCCATTAATGTTCAATTATACCACAGAAAAATTTATGATATTATAATAAAACAATCAAC
>JAMXBD010004637.1:0-50668 GCA_024138025.1 Combretum micranthum | reverse complement strand
TATTCTAACACAAATACAAAATAAATTTACACTACTATACTCATATATTATATCAATATCAATTACACTAACACATGCTCATTTCATCAATTTTAACATGCACTTAAATTTTGTATTTAAACAAATAAAATATGCATGGAAAATTAAAATGAGGATTAGAGTTAGGTTATTTCATTATTAATCTTTTAATTAAGTGAATCTTTTTTATTACTATAAAAAATTCATAATAATTAAAGTACGTTAGTTGACTTATTATGTTGTCTCTTTTTGGTTTTAATCTCTCTTTTTTGCCTTTACTTTGTCTAAAAATTTATTATCAATGAATCTTCTATTATTATTTAGTGAATATTTTTTATTGGTGTAAAAATCATATATGGTACTTGCTTATTTATCTTATCTCTTTTTTATTTTACTCTCTCGCTCTCCTCCTCTTACTTTCTATAACAAATTATATATCTATCTTAACTAAGTTATATAAGTTATTCGTGTCAAAAAATAGGAAACAAAGTATGGATAGTTAAAAAAAAGTTATGGGTAGTTATTTTTTTACACCAATAAAAAATATTCACTTAATAATAAAATTGTTACGGAAAGTAAAGAGTGAAGAAAGAGAGAGTAAAATAAAAAAGAGATAAGATAAATAAGGCAACTACCATACTTTATCTATCCAACTATCTTAATTAATCCAATCTAAGCTATTCGAGCAAAAAAATTGAAATAAAGTATGGATAGTTAAAAAAAAAGTATGTATAGTCATTTTTCGACACTAGTAAAAAGATTTACAAAATATATAAATCGTTAGAGAAAGTAAAGAGTGAAGAAAGAAAGAGTAAAATAAAAAAGAGATAAAGATAAATAAGGCAAATACTATATTTTATGTATCTATCTTAATTAAGCCAATCTAAATTATTCGTGTCAAAAAAAAAAAAAAAAAAAGTATGGATAGTTAAAAAAACACGTATGGGCAATTTTTTTTTACACGACTTGTAAGACCCGAATCACTAAATCCAAGATTTAGAGTACCGAGTCCCCACCACATATACGTTTTACATTATATGTAAGGTTGTCCTAACAACTAACTGTTTATGAAAATTATTTGATCAAATCTACTAAAACTTTATAAGAACTTTTAACAAAACAAGTTGCTAATAAAAGCAATCTATACATATATTTACATCATATATATAATGTTTAGTGTCAATACAAGACGCTACAAAAATTACAAGTTTTTTAAAGCAAAAAGAACCTAGGAGATCTTAAGGTCTTTACATCTTAGGCTTATCTATCAAGCCTTCTATACAAGACTTTTCCTTTAACAAAAGCTCCTCCAAAAATCCAGGGTGTTCGAGTCCTATTCGTCCCACTCATCATAAATTTCTCAAAGTCTGACCTGTAACCCAAATCATCATAAAACTCGTTCCATTTACTACAAAGCAGCAAAGTGAGCCAAAGGCCTAGTACACAATAACAAAATACAAGAAAGTTATCAGCCAAACTTAAATCAAATGGAGTGCATCAATAGAAAGTGATTATCTTATTAATCTTTTTTTACAAAACAGCAGGATGGTATTCAAACCCCGGGTTCACGCTCTGGGAATTTAGGCATCCTGAGTAGAGCTAGACAAATGGGCCATAACCGTGGGTTGGCCCATTTAACCCACTTTTAAAATGGGTTAGGGTTGATTTTTTTCAATGAGTTTAAAAGCGGGCTAAAAAGACCCAGCCCGTTTAACCACGGGTTTTAAAGCGAGTTAACCGGCAACGAGCCGGGTTGGCCCACTTTTTTTTTAGATTAAAATAGATTTTAAACTTAAATTTGAAACTTAAACTAAGACTTGTTCAAGGATAGCCAAACGTTTCACTTTCATAGGTTCCTTGTATTTACCGAAATCAATAAAAATATAATTAACAACCATTGTCCTGGTTTTTTTAATCCCCTTATTATGGAATAAGCTAAGCAACAGTTGGTTTCCACGTTGACTTGATTAAAAATCTCAGCAAAGATACAAACATACAAAAAATCTTCAATTGTTTGACTGATTAACCATTTGTGACGGAAACATTTTCTAAAAGTTTCAAGAGGTTGTGACTGATTGGTAAAGGTGGTGGCTTCGGCATGGTTGGTCAATTAGATTAGATCAAAAATAGAATCACATTTCCCCTTTTCAAAATCGAAATATGAAGAAGACATTTTCTATAATCAAATGAATCCTGATATGAAATTCACTATAGTTGTGTAACACTAGCCATTACAGAATTTAGAGTACTGCAGATTGGATAGCCCCAAAAAGTTTAGAAATTTTTTTCGTTGAAATGGAGTGTATAAATATATATATATCTCAAATTTGGGCCAATATATGTATATATATCAATATTATTAAAGTAACATATTTTTTTTCGTTGAAATGGGGTATCCAATATTAGTATTTTTCACTTGAAAAATCATGAGAGATGACATTAAATTATAAGACTATTAGTATAATATTGTTCTTTTGTTAAATTTTAAATGAGTCAAGTTAGTGGGCTGGCCCGTTTAACCCACCAACCCATGTGGGTTGGGTTAGGGTTATAAATTTTGGCCCATTTATTAAAGTGGGTTAAAATTCGTGGCCGTTTAACCCACTAGTTCGCATGGGTCGGGCTGGGTTGGCCTATTTAACCCACTTGCCCAGCTCTAATCCTAAGTAACAGTAGCTACTAGGGGGTTGATATAAGCAGTCCGAATACTTATATCTCCTATATCTATTTCATGAAGAAAATAGCTTCATTTAGGTTCAAAGTCGTTGCCCGAGTCTACTTAAACTCAATCCACAACATGAGCCTAGTTCACAAGTTCCCATAAACTTTGAACTAAATCATGGTATTTCCCCCTAAGTTTAAGTAAACGTTACTCAAATACTATTCCTCCTATCGGCTACCCACTTAACCAAAAAAGAATCGCTATAGCATCATAGCGTACCATTGCATTATGGTAAAAGTCATTGCATCATGACTTGGTTAAGCGCCTAACTAACATTTCATTGCATCATGATAGGTTTGCTGCACCTCGGACCAGATTAAACAGCGTAATAGACATCCAGTTCATCAAAACATTAAGCCGAATCAAATAAGAATGCCTAGTCCTAACAACATCAAAACAAGCTATTGCATACCTGAACCCGATAGTATATCACTATAGTCACTCGGTGAGGAAACTAACCGAAGAACCTTTAACTGAAATAAGAATATCAGAACAATCAATAATTGAATATAGATTTCATATCCATATATATATATCACAATCCCAGATTAATTATACAAGGGGATTCAATAAACTTTGCATATAGTTTTAATATCTAATTCATGCATAAAACATGTTTATTTAGCTTATATATTCATTAGGAGATCATATATGAAGTAAAGATTGAAGATTGAAGAAGTTTGAATTTGAAAAACTCAAGGGATACGCAGCCTTCCCATGCTGGCAAAATTTGATTGAACACCGGCAGCATGGGAAATATACGTCGGCAGCATTTCACCCGGCGTTAAATATTTTTATTCTGTTCCAATCCAACACCGCCCATACGTCAGTGGCTTTGAAGCTCTAATGGCCGATGTACATTTTGAAAAATAAACGTTGGCAAAATTTTCTTGCAAAAGCTGGCAGTGTTCAAAGCGGCTTTAAAAAAATCAATTTTGTTCACTTCCAACACCACCTCTACGCCGGCGGCGTTGAAATGCCAGATGCTGGCTTACATTCAAAAACCGATCTATTCGTAAAGAACTCATTTCCCCTGTTTTGCACATTACAAATTTCTAACCTATAATACTTTTAATCCTTCTTCAAGTTCATTTTTAGCTTCATATACTATCTCCTATCTATACTAATCAATCCTAGCAACTTAGAACATTAAATCACTTCAAGTCCCATTTCAACTCATCCTCAACTTCAACTACTCAAATTAACAATATTCCTTCCCAACACTCCATATAACTACCACAACACATAAACAAATTCACACAATAACAAAACACAATCCAACCTAATTTCAATGCATGAACAAAACAACTTATATGACATTAAACTGATTCTATCCAAGATCTTACATAGATACTATAAGAAAGGAAAATAAAAAAAAGCTATACTTATATTAACTTACATAAATAAGCCTTGTCTTGGAGAGAGTTTTGATTCGATAAGCTTGGTGTTATTCTTTGGTTTGGGGCTTGGAACTTGGAGTGAAAGAAAAAGAGAAAAGGAAAGAAAGAAAATGGAAATTCGTATGGAATGAGAGGGCTACAAAAGAGGGCTTAATTAAGCAAATTTTAGACTTATTATTATCTTAAGTTTGACTTTTAAAGCATAATAAACTTTGGGTTTAATTTGGGGCTCATTTGAGTGCAATTTAGGCATAAAAATTGGGCTTAATTAAGTAAATTTTCTATCAACTATTCCTTAGGCAAATCAAAAGTTGATTTTATAAATTTAAACATAACATAAACATATTAATGTATAAAAGACCCAAATATTAATTATACTATACACACATTAATATATATAAAACAATGACATTAATTTCATTACATATGCAAAATACACATATGAAATGTTCAAATTATACTAACTTAGACACATTTAAACTATCACCAACTCATCTACTCAAATATTAATATTACCAAAAATAACTCACATAAATCAACATGCTCATTTAGTTCAATAATTAAGACAAATAAAACATATACATGGAAGTTAAATAGAAATTAAATTTAGATCATTTCACGACTAAAAAAGATTCATTTAATAATAAATTATTATAGAAAGTAAAGAGTGAAGAAAGAGAGAGTAATAAAAAAATTGATAAGATAAATAAGGCAACTACCATACATTACACTATTATGATTTTTGACACCAATAAAAAATATTCACTTAATAATAATAATAATAGAAGATTCATTTAAAATAAATTGTTAGATAAACGAAAGAGTGAAGAAAGAGAGTAAAATAAAAGAAGAGATAAGATAAACTCTTCTTTGACTTTTGAAGGCAGATTTTTAGGAGGCTTAAATGAGTTTGGACTTGGCTAATTCATGGGCTTGAAATTTGAGTTAAAACATGTTGGATTTGGGCTTGTTTTGAGTCAAATATCTACTAAATTCCCAAGCATATAACAACACTTATTCATACATGATCATTAGTAACCAAACTTCGTTAACACTTGCACTAATATAAATTTTCACTAACATAAACACACTTTATTCATACTAACAAATATATTAACACTAATTACGTTAATACAAACATTAACATATATTTTCTGCATCACAAACACATATATTCCACACTTCAAATTTTATTCTAATATGTCCACTACACTCTGTAATATCTTCTACTCACATATCCACATTAATAGTATATGCTCTAATATAAATTTTCACTAATACATTCATCAACTTTAATATCTAATTATGCTAATACGAATACTAACACCAATTTATACTAACACAAATACAAAATAAATTTACACTATCATATACTCATATATTATCATCAATATCTATTACACTAACACATGCTCATTTCATCAATTTAACATGCATCTAAAATTTTATATTTAAAACAAATAAAATATATGCATGAAAATTAAATTAGGATTAGAGTTAGGTTATTTCATTATTAATCTTTTATAATTAAGTGAATCTTTTATATTACTGTAAAAAATTCATAATAATTAAAGTACGTTAGTTGACTTATTTATGTTGTCTCTTTTTTGGTTTTAATCTCTCTTTCTTCAGTCTTTACTTTGTGTAAAAATTTATTATTCAATGAATCTTCTATTATTATTTAGTGAATATTTTTTATTGGTGTAAAAAATCATATATTGTACTTGCCTTATTTATCTTATCTCTTTTTTATTTTACTCTCTCTCTTTCCTCACTCCTTACTTTCTATAACAAATTATATATCTATCTTAACTAAGCTAATATAAGTTATTCGTATCGAAAAATAGGAACAAAGTATGGATAGTTAAAAAAAAAGTACGGGTAGTTATTTTTTTACACTAATAAAAAAGATTCACTTAATAATAATTGTTACGGAAAGTAAAGAGTGAAGAAAGAGAGAGTAAAATAAAAAAGAGATAAGATAAATAAGGCAACTACCATACTTTATCTATCTAACTATCTTAATTAATCCAATCTAAGTTATTCGAGTAAGAAAATTGAAATAAAGTATGGATAGTTAAAAAAAAAGTATGGGTAGTCATTTTCGACACTAGTAAAAAAGATTTACAAAATAATAAATCGTTAGAGAAAGTAAAGAGTGAAGAAAGAAAGAGTAAAATAAAAAAGAGATAAAGATAAATAAGGTAACTACTATACTTTATGTATCTATCTTAATTAAGCCAATCTAATTATTCGTTGTCAAAAAATAAAAAAAAAAAAGTATGGATAGTTAAAACAAAAAGTATGGGCAATTTTTTTTTTGACACGACTAAAAAAGATTCATTTAATAATAAATTGTTACAGAAAGTCAAGAGTGAGAAAGAGAGAGTAAAATAAAAAAGTGATAAGATAAATAAGGCAACTACCATACATTATACTATTATGATTTTTCACACCAATAAAAAATATTCACTTAATAATAATAATAATAGAAGATTCATTTAATAATAAATTATTAGATAAACGAAAGAGTAAAGAAAGAGAGAGTAAAATAAAAGAAGAGATGAGATAAACTCTTCTTTGACTTTTGAAGGCAGATTTTTAGGAGGCTTAAATGAGTTTGGACTTGGCTAATTCATGAGCTTGAAATTTAGGTTAAAACATGTTAGATTTAGGCTTCTTTTGAGTCAAATATCTATTATATTCCCAAGCATATAACAACACTTATTCATACATGATCATTAGTAACCAAATTTCATTAACACTTGCACTAATATAAATTTTCACTAGCATAAACACATTTTATTCACACTGACAAATATATAACACTAATTATGTTAATACAAACATTAACATATATTTTCTCCATCACAAACACATATATTCTACACTACAAATTTTATTCTAATATGTACACTACACTCTATAATATCTTCTACTCACATATCCACATTAATAGTACATGCTCTAATATAAATTTTCACTAATACATTCATCAACTTTAATATCTAATTATGCTAATACAAATACTAACACCAATTTATACTAACACAAATACAAAATAAATTTACACTATCATATACTCATATATCATAATGAATATCAATTACACTAACACATGCTCATTTCATCAATTTAACATGCACCTGAAATTTGATATTTAAAACAAATAAAACATAAGCATGAAAATTAAATCAGGATTAGAGTTAGGTTATTTCATTATTAATCTTTATTATTAAGTGAATCTTTTTTATTAGTATAAAAAAATCATAATAATTAAAGCATGGTAGTTGACTTATTTATGTTGTCTCTTTTTTGGTTTTAATCTCTCCTTCTTCAGTCTTTACTTTGTGTAAAAAATTTATTATTCAATGAATCTTCTATTATTATTTAATGAATATTTTTAATTGGTGTCAAAAATCATATATGGTACTTGGGTTTTTATCTTGTCTCTTTTTTATTTTACTCTCTCTCTCTCTCCTCACTCCTTACTTTCTATAACAAATTATATATCTATCTTAACTAAACTAATATAAGTTATTCGTGTCGAAAAATAGTAACAAAGTATGGATAGTTAAAAAAAAAATATGGGTAGTTATTTTTTTACACCAAAAAAAAGATTCACTTAATAAAATTGTTACGGAAAGTAAAGAGTGAAGAAAGAGAGAGTAAAATAAAAAAAAGATAAGATAAATAAGGCAACTACCATACTTTATCAATCTAACTATCTTAATTAATCCAATCTAAGTTATTCGAGTAAAAAAATTGAAATAAAGTATGGATAGTTAAAAAAAAAAGTATGGGTAGTCGTTTTTCGACACTAGTAAAAAAGATTTACAAAATAATAAAACGTTAGAGAAAGTAAAGAGTGAAGAAAGAAATAGTAAAATAAAAAAGAGATAAAGATAAATGAGGCAACTACTATACTTTATGTATCTATCTTAATTAAGCCAATCTAAATTATTCGTGTAAAAAAATATAAAAAAAGTATGGATAGTTAAAAAAAAGTATAGGCAATTTTTTTTTGACATGACTAAAAAAGATTCATTTAATAATAAATTGTTACAGAAAGTCAAGAGTGAAGAAAGAGAGAGTAAAATAAAAAAGTGATAAGATAAATAAGGCAACTACCATACATTATACTATTATGATTTTTCACGCCAATAAAAAATATTCACTTAATAATAATAATAATAGAAGATTCATTTTATAATAAATTATTAGATAAACGAAAGAGTGAAGAAAGAGAGAGTAAAATAAAAGAAGAGATGAGATAAACTCTTCTTTGACTTTTGAAGGCAGATTTTTAGGAGGCTTAAATGGGTTTGGACTTGGCTAATTCATGGGCTTGAAATTTAGGTTAAAACATGTTAGATTTAGGCTTCTTTTGAGTCAAATATCTATTATATTCCCAAGCATATAACAACACTTATTCATACATGATCATTAGTAACCAAATTTCATTAACACTTGCACTAATATAAATTTTCACTAGCATAAACACATTTTATTCACACTGACAAATATATTAACACTAATTATGTTAATACAAACATTAACATATATTTTCTCCATCACAAACACATATATTCTACACTACAAATTTTATTCTAATATGTACACTACACTCTATAATATCTTCTACTCACATATCCACATTAATAGTACATGCTCTAATATAAATTTTCACTAATACATTCATCAACTTTATCTAATTATGCTAATACGAATACTAACACCAATTTATACTAACACAAATACAAAATAAATTTACACTATCATATATCATATATCATAATGAATATCAATTACACTAACACATGCTCATTTCATCAATTTAACATGCACCTGAATTTGATATTTAAAACAAATAAAACATATGCATGAAAATTAAATCAGGATTAGAGTTAGGTTATTTCATTATTAATCTTTTATTATTAAGTGAATCTTTTTTATTAGTATAAAAAAATCATAATAATTAAAGCATGGTAGTTGACTTATTTATGTTGTCTCTTTTTTGGTTTTAATCTCTCCTTCTTCAGTCTTTACTTTGTGTAAAAATTTATTATTCAATGAATCTTCTATTATTATTTAATGAATATTTTTAATTGGTGTCAAAAATCATATATGGTACTTGGGTTATTTATCTTATCTCTTTTTTATTTTACTCTCTCTCTCTCCTCACTCCTTACTTTCTATAACAAATTATATATCTATCTTAACTAAACTAATATAAGTTATTCGTGTCGAAAAATAGTAACAAAGTATGGATAGTTAAAAAAAAATATGGGTAGTTATCTTTTTACACCAATAAAAAAGATTCACTTAATAATAAATTGTTACGGAAAGTAAAGAGTGACGAAAGAGTGTAAATCCCCAAAATATTTGGATCCGAATTATAGTTTAAACCCTAACGGAAGTCAACCAGATTTCCAGATTAAACCAAACCCTTGTTTACCGTAACCGCTTAAGTCCGGCATTGCCGTTTTCTCAAGCCTGAAAAACGAAGTTAGGATAATTAGCTTAAATAGTTCGTAATAACCATAGGTTTTATAAAAGTTTTATTTTCGCGAAATTCGGATGTCCTTCGAACCCGAAAGGACACAGTTCTTGAAAAATGAGTCCGGAAGCCCGGAATAGGAAAAATATTCCGAATATACCGTTAGACTCGTAAAAATATAAGATTTCCAAAAATATCAATTTCGTAATTTTTCGGTAGCTAAAAAAATCAGATATCGCTTTTATACTCGTATTTTCTTACTACCGGTATTAAATTGTCATGTCTACTTTTACATTACACTATTTTCTACTATTCTACACTATTAATCTATCTCTACTTTTTCTTACAACCTACTCTTACAACCTATACACCTATTTCTTACACATTTTCATTTCCAATACAATTTTACATCTTCATTTCTCACTTTTAATTAACAAAATAACAAAAAAAAAATAAAATTTTCCCCTCTCTTTCTTCCTAAATAGCGCCGGCCCTCTCTCTCCCATGCTCAATTTGTTTTAATTTCCAATTATTTAATTAACACAATTTATCTCCACATTTTCCTATAAATACCCCTCATACCTTCACTTCTTTCACACTTCTTCTTCTCTAAAGTTACTATACCAAAATCTCTCTCAAATTCTTTCAAGAATTCTTCCAAGAAGTCTTCTACAAGGAGCTCCTCCCTTCTTTTTCTTTTAGGTAATATGCCTTTAAGAAATCCACATGTTCATCTACTTAGTATGAACTTAGTGTGTGTTTTCTAAAACCATAAAGGTTAAGAAAGCAACAATAGGTTCATACTTTGTTTTTGTTCATAACATCAATTCCTTTATGTTTCTCTATATTTCCTTTATGTTTTTTACTATCTAATATATCTATATAGCTATATATACTATTTAGAGCATATAAGCTCATAGTCTTGCAATTTATTTATCTTTCATGCAATTTATTTACTTTATCGCAATTTATTTCAAGTTGATTTTAAGACTAGTCATTTTAGTCTTAGACTTGTCCTCATCAAGTGAAAACAATTCTTTTCGGGACTAGTCTTTTCTTAGTCTAGGGGTACCTTGATAAAGCTAAGGTCCAATACTTGATTTACTTTATTATTTAAGCTTTCAAGTTATTATGTTCCTTTGTATTTCTATAGTTATGATTTATATTCATGCATGAACATAATGTTTTTGTCTCAACAAAAATAAATGAGAAAAATATTTCTTGAATTAAGATTCTTTCTAAAGAAATAAATATGGAAAATGGATTTCTTAAAACCCATGAACATGTATGGGAATGATTTTTCTTACATAAACAAAAGGTTTTATGAAACTTATCTTTTATCAAGAAGTAGAGATTCTTTTTGAAACATTACAAATGTCATTTTGACTTTTGAAATCAAGTTTAGAAAATAAAACCACACTTTAGGAAATTAAAGTAATTAAGAGATTTCAGTTAGAAATAAAATATTCATCTTAATAACTAAAAGATCTTTCAAAAGTAAATAGAATCTCAAATTCAAAGTCTTTTAAAAACCTTACTTTTTAAGTTGAGACAACTTCATTTACTTCATATATTTGTTATGAGTCATTACAAATATATATATACCTTTCAAAGTTTACAAAATAATTGAAATGTTTATCCTTTCAAAATGAGCTTTGTTTACAAAAAGGAAAACAAGTGTTTACAAATTCGTGGGGAAATTGATCGCTACCTTTTCGGAACCCAAACGACTTAGTTTTATGGAAAAAGCTTAGAAATGAGTAGATCTTCGATTCGGTAGAAAACGATATTATACGCAAAATTCCGAGTTAAAATGAGCAAGTTTGGCCATTTTAAGTTGGAGTTCCCTTATATGATTTTACTACGATTTTAAGAAAAGATTAGAATCTTCAAGGATAGAATTTCATGAAATACTCATTTTGGGTTTTCTTGATTAGATATCACGAGGAGGATTGTTCATATCCGAGGCTACACGATTAAGTGGAATTTCCGAACGACCCATCCAATTCAAAAGGTGTCACATGGCCGAGTGAGTTACTTCCCGTTATTTTCGTACTCTTGATTGTGCTTGTAAAAATAGTTGCACTAGAATTTAAGAAAAATCAAAAGGAAGTGTATGATAATACGTTGAAAGAATATATAAGTACATCGAAACTCGATTTGTTTGTAATAAAGTTGTATGTGAATTTATATCTTGAAATGTTTGAAATTGATTGATCACTTGAAAGAAGATAAATGTACTACTAGACTTTAATTAAGAAAATTATTCATGCACTTCATATGTTAAGTCACATTGCATTCATACTATACAATTGGTGGGACAAGTGTATAATAGTGGTGGTAGACATAACCGGTATATCATGTGAGTGGCGAGTAGGAGCCAGTAAGAACTACTCAAATTGATGGCTAGTAGGAGCCTGTAATAACTACAAGTTTTTGATGGCGTATAGGAGCGGTAAGATCTACAAAAGTATTTTTTTAAAGTTGTGGTTGTAATTGGCCTGAATCCCCAACCCCAAATGAAGGGCGTAAATTCATTCAACATATGATTCCCGGAAAGTCATATGTCTTGTATGCTCACGTGGTTATTGCATTTCATATGTTTGAATAATAGACTTAATTGATAATTTTCTTCGTATGAATTTTGGGATTACTCACTAAGCCCATAAGCTTAACCCTATAGGTATTTGTATTCTCAGGAACACCTATTTTTGAGCCCAGGTCTTCCCGTATCCGTGTACGTTTTATATTGAAGCTTTTGGAGGAAATCTACTCGAAGACTTAGATTAGAATTCCTTTGAAATCTTTGATGTAGTATTTTGGATGTTATGAAGTTTATCTCGATCCTTAGAATTAGCAGGGGTATGCCCCTAAGAAATTATGTAACAGACCTTTGGTTGTTTATGTATGATATACTTTATTTCTGGATTCTTGTATGTTTATCTTTACTTACTTAAACTATGCTTCCCAAAAGCGTTTCCTATTACCGTGTTAGACGCCTTACATATAATACTAAGGCTTTCGAATGACTAAGGTAGCCATTCTTAAGCCTTGATATTATATGTGGCGGACTGCCACGTTTAGGGTACCCTTCGGGGCATGACAAAGAGAGAGTAAAATAAAAAAGAGATAAGATAAATAAGGCAACTACCATACTTTATCTATCTAACTATCTTAATTAATCCAATCTAAGTTATTCGAGTAAAAAAATTGAAATAAAGTATGGATAGTTAAAAAAAATGTATGGGTAGTCATTTTTCGACACTAGTAAAAAAGATTTACAAAATAATAAAACGTTAGAGAAAGTAAAGAGTGAAGAAAGAAATAGTAAAATAAAAAGAGATAAAGATAAATGAGGCAACTACTATACTTTATGTATCTATCTTAATTAAGCCAATCTAAATTATTCGTGTAAAAAAATATAAAAAAGTATGGATAGTTAAAAAAAAAGTATGGGCAATTTTTTTTTTTTGACACGACTAAAAAAGATTCATTTAATAATAAATTGTTACAGAAAGTAAAGAGTGAAGAAAGAGAGAGTAAAATAAAAAAGTGAAAAGATAAATAAGGCAACTACCATACTTTTATACTATTATGATTTTTGACACCAATAAAAAATATTCATTTAATAATAATAATAATAGAAGATTCATAATAAAAAATTGTTAGATGAAAGAAAGAGAGAAGAAAAAGAGAGTAAAATAAAAGAAAGGAGAAGAAAAAAGAGAGTAAAATAAAAGAAGAGATAAGATAAACTCTTCTTTGACTTTTGAAGGCAGATTTTTAGGAGGCTTAAATGAGTTTGGACTTGGCTAATTCATGGGCTTGAAATTTAGGTTAAAACATGTTGGATTCGGGCTTCTTTTGAGTCAAATATCTATTATATTCCCTAGCATATAACAACACTTATTCATACATGGTCATTAGTAACCAAATTTTATTAACACTTGCACTAATATAAATTTTCACTAGCATAAACACACTTTATTCAAACTAACAAATATATTAACACTAATTATGTTAATACAAACATTAACATATATTTTCTGCATCACAAACACATATATTCTACACTACAAATTTTATTCTAATATGTACACTACACTCTATAATATCTTCTACTCATATATCCACATTAATAGTACATGCTCTAATATAAATTTTCACTAATACATTCATCAACTTTAATATCTAATTATGCTAATACGAATACTAACACCAATTTATACTAACACAAGTACAAAATAAATTTACACTATCATATACTCATATATTATCATCAATATCAATTACACTGACACATGCTCATTTCATCAATTTAACATGCACCTGAAATTTTATATTTAAAACAAATAAAATATATGCATGAAAATTAAATTAGGATTAGAGTTAGGTTATTTCATTATTAATCTTTTATTATTAAGTGAATCTTTTTTATTACCATAAAAAACTCATAATAATTAAAGTATGGTAGTTGACTTATTTATGTCGTCTCTTTTTTTGTAAAGATCCGACCCTCTAAATCCCGAGATTTAAAGTACCGAGTCCCCAACCACATATAACGTTTTCACATTATATGTAAGGTTGTTCTAAAACTAACAGTTTATAAAAATTGTTTGATCAAATCTACTAAAACTTTATAAAGAACTTTTAACAAAACAAGATTGCTAATAAAGGCAATCTATACATATATTTACATTATATGTACAATGTTAAGTGTCAATACTAGACACTACAAAAATTACAAGTTTTCTTAAAACAAGAAGAACCCTAGGAGATCTTAAGCTCTTTATATCTTAGGCTTATCTATCAAGCCTTCTATACAAAGACTTTTCTTTTAACAAAAGCTCCTCCAAAAATCCAGGGTGTTCGAGTCCTATTCGTTCCACTCATCCATGAATTTCTCAAAGCTTGACCCATTACCCAAATCATCATAAAACTCATCTCCATTACCTGCAAAGCAGCAAAAGTGAGCCAAAGGCCCAGTACACAATAACAAAATGCAAGAACAAGTTATCAAGACAAACTTAAATCAAATAGACTGCATCAATAGACAAGTGATTATCTTATTAAGTTTTCTTTTACAAAACAGTAGGAGGGTATTAAAACCTCAGGATCACACTCTCGGAATTTAGGGATCCTGAGTAACAGCAGCTGCTCAGGGGATTGATATAAGTAGCCCAAATACTTATATCTCCTATATCTATTTCATAAAGAAAATAGCTTCATTTAGGGTTCAAAAGTCGTTGCTCGACTCTACTTAAACTCAGTCCATAACATGAGCCTAGTTCACAAGTTCCCATAACTTTGAGCTAAACCATGGTATTTCCCCTAAGTTTAAGTAAACGTTACTCAGATACTATTCCCTATCAGCTACCCCTTAACCAAAAAGAATCGCTATTGCATCATAGCGTACCATTACATCATGGTAAAGTCATTGCATCATGACTTGGTTAAACTAACTAACATATCATTACATCATGACAGGTTTGCTGCTCCTCGGACCAGATTAAACAGCATAATAGACATCCAGTTCATCAAAACATTAAGCCGAATCAAATTAAATCAAATTAAGAATGCCTGGTCCTAACAAACATCAAACAAGCTATTGCGTACTTGAACCCCATAGTATATCACTATAGTCACTCGGTGAGGAGCTAATCGAAGAACCTTTAACTGAAATAAGAATATCAGAACAATCAATAATTGAATATAGATTTCACATCCATATATATATATATATCACAATCCCAGATTAATTATATAAGGGGATTCAATAAACTTTGCATACAGTTTTAATATCTAATTCATGCATAAAACATGTTTATCTAGCTTATATATTCATTAGGAGATCATATATGAAGTAAAGATTGAAGATTGAAGAAGTTTGAATTTGAAAAACTCAGGGGACACGCAGCCTTCCTACGCTAGCAAAATTTGAATGAACGCCGGCAGCATGGGAAATATACGCCGGTGGCATTTCACCCAGCGTTAAATATTTTGATTCTATTCCAATCCAACACGCCCATATGCCAACGGCTTTGAAGCCCTAATGGCCGGCGTACATTTTGGAAAATAAACACTGGCAAAATTTTTCTTGCAAAACGGCGGCGTTCAAAGCGGCTTTAAAAAAATCGTTTTTTTCACTTCCAACACCGCCTCTACGCTGGCGGTGTTGAAATGCCAGATGTCGGCATACGTTCAAAACTAACCTATTCGAAAGAACTCATTTCCCTATTTTTCACATTGTAAATTTCTAACCTATAACACTTTTAATCCTTCTTCAAGTTCATTTTTAGCTTCATATACTACTCCTATCTACACTAATCAATCCTAGCAACTTAGAACATTAAATCAACACACTAAATCACTTCAAATCCCATTTCCACTCATCCTCAACTTCAACTACTCAAATTATCCTTATTCCTTCCCAACACTCCATATAACTACCACAACACATAAACAAATTCACAATAACAAAACACAATCCAACCTAATTTCAATGCATGAACAAAACAACTATATGACATTAAACTCATTCTATCCAAGATCTTACATAGATACTATAAGAAAGGAAAATAAAACAAAAGCTATACTTATATTAACTCACAAATAAGCCTTGTCTTGGAGAGAGTTTTGATTCAAGAAGCTTGGTGTTATCTTTGGTTTGGGGCTTGGAACTTGGAGTGAAAGAAAAAGAGAAAAGGAAAGAAAGAAAATGAAATTCGATGAATGAGAGGGCTGCCAAAAGGGCTTAATTAAGCAAATTTTGGACTTATTATTATCTAAGTTTGACTTTTAAGGCTATTAGACTTTGGGTTGAATTTGGGTTAATTTGGGCTCATTTGAGTGTAATTTAGGCATGAATATTGGGCTTAATTAAGGAAATTTCTGTCAACTATTCCTTAAGCAAATCAAAGTTGATTTTATAGATTTAAACATAACTTAACATATTAATGTATAAAAGACACAAATATTAATTATACTATACACACATTAATATATAAAACAATGACATTAATTTCATTACATATGCAAAATAACACATATGAAATGTTCAAATTATACTAACTTAGACACATTTAAACTATTACCAACTCATCTACTCAAATATTAATATTACCAAACATAACTCTCATAAATCAACATGCTCATTTAGTTCAATAATTAAGACAAATAAAACATATACATGGAAGTTAAATAGAAATTAAATTTAGATCATTTCATTCTTCCCTCCTTCAAGAAGTTTCGTCCCCGAAACTTAACTTACCTTCTTAATCAAAAAGTTCAGGATACTTCTGTCTCATAACGCTTTCCACTTCCCAAATCGCTTCTCTCTCAGATTGGTTACTCCATTGGACTTTTACCATCGGTATCACTTTATTCCTCAATTCTTTGTCCATTTTGCCCAAAATTCTAATCGGTTTCTCCTCAGTAGTCAAATCTGGTAGTATCTCTGGTTGATTTGTGTCCAATATAGCGTCGGAATCAGATATGCATTTCCTAAGCTGAGACACATGAAAAACATTGTGAACACCTGACAAACTTGGTGGTAGCGCCAATCTATAAGCTAATGGCCCGATTCGTTCCAAAATTTCATATGGTCCAATATATCTTGGATTCAATTTGCTCCTTACTCCAAATCTAAAAACTCCTTTCGTCGGGGATATCTTGAGAAACACATGATCTCCAAGTTCAAACTCCAAAGGTCTTCTTCTCAAATCGGCATAACTTTTATATCGGTCTTGAGCAGCTTTTAATCTCTGTTTGATCATTTGAATCTTATCAATTGCTTGTTGTACCAAATCAGGACCAATCAACACTCTCTCGCCCACTTCATCCCAATGCAAAGGAGATCTACATTTTCTCCCATATAATGCTTCATATGGAGCCATCTGAATCGCTCTGATAGCTATTATTGTAAGCAAATTCAACCAGAGGTAAGTGTTCATCCCAATTCCTTCCAAAATCTAATGCACAAGCTCTAAGCATATCTTCAAGAATCTGAATCGTCTTTCTGATTGACCGTCAGTTTGTGGATGAAAAGCTGTGCTAAACTGTAACTTTGTCCCAAGAGCTTCATGAAGACTTTTCCAGAATCGACTGACAAATCTGGTATCTCTATCTGAAGTGATGGTCACTGGTATACCATGTAATCTCACTATCTCTCGAATATAAATCTGAGCCAATTTTTCGAGTGAATACCCGACTCTCAGTGGAATAAAATGTGACGATTTCGTTAGCCGATCTACAATGATCCAAATCATTTCATTCTTGGCTACTGTCTTTGGTAAAGCCGTCACAAAATCCATAGTTATCTCATCCCACTTCCATTCTGGAATTCTTAATGGTTGCAATTCTCCTCCAGGTCGTTGATGCTCAATCTTCACTTGTTGACATACTAAACACTTAGAAACAAATCTTGCAATATCCTTCTTCATTCCTTCCCACCAAAAATGTCGCTTCAAGTCTTGATACATCTTTGTGTTTCCAGGATGAATTGAATATGAGGAGGAATGCGCTTCTTTCATAATTTGATGTCTCAAATCATAGATCTCGGGTACATAAATTCTATCCTTAAACCTTATAATACCTTTATCATCAATCCTCATATCTTTTCTCTTTTTACTTATCTCACTTCTCAATCTCTGGCTTCCAGGTTCTTCCAGTTGTCCTCGCTTAATTTGATCCAGAATTGTTGGTTGCACAGATAAACTCGCTAGCATAATGTCAACATTTTCCATGGTTATCTCAATATCCATCTTCTGAAGATCTTCTTGTAATTCTCGTTGAGTAGTAATCAGAGATTCCACATTCATTGGTTTCTTTCTACTGAGCGCATCTGCTACAACATTGGCTTTTCCCGGGTGATACAAAATTTCAACATCGTAATCTTTGATTAACTCCAACCATCTTCGTTGACGCATATTCAATTCTTTTTGAGTGAAAATGTATTTCAAACTCTTGTGATCAGTGAATATCTTACACTTTTCACCAAATAAATAATGTCTCCAAAGCTTCAATGCTAATACCACGGCTAGCTCGAGATCATGAATTGGTAATTCCTCTCGTGGGGTTTCAATTGTCTTGAGGCATAAGCTATAACTCGATTATCTTGCATCAAAACACATCCGAGTCCTTGAAGTGAAGCATCACTGTAGATCACGAACTCTTCTCCACTAACGGTAGTGCCAAAATCGGTGCAGAAACCAATCGTTCTTTCAGCTCAAGAAAACTTTGATCACAATCTTCATCCCAATCAAATTTCACATATTTTCTTGTCAACTTAGTTAATGGTGAAGCAATTTTGGAAAAACCTTGTACAAATCTTCTATAATAGCTTGCCAAACCTAGAAAACTTCGTACTTCAGTGACACTTGTAGGTGGTGGCCATCCAATACCGCTCTAATTTTTGGATCAACAGATATTCCTTCTTTTGTAATGATATGTCCCAAGAATGCAACTTCTCTCAACCAAAACTTGCACTTGCTAAATTTAGCATAAAGCTTCCTCTCTCTTAATCTTTGTAGAACAAGTTTCAATGTTTCTCATGTTCTTCCATATTCCTTGAATACACCAATATATCATCAATGAAGACTATTACAAACTGATCCAGATAATCTTTAAATACCCTATTCATCAAATCCATAAAAGCTGCTGGGGCATTTGTCAAACCGAAAGGCATAACCATAAACTCAAAATGTCCATATCTTGTTCTGAAAGCAGTCTTGGATATATCTTGTTGCTTAATCTTGAGTTGATGGTATCCGGATCTCAAATCTATCTTGGAAAATAATGCAGCATCTCTCAGCTGATCAAATAAATCATCAATTCGAGGAAGTGGATACTTGTTCTTGATTGTCACTTGATTTAATTCTCTATAGTCTATACACATTCTTAAACTTCCATCTTTCTTCTTAACAAATAAAACCGGAGCACCCCAAGGAGAAATGCTTGGACGAATAAACCCTAAGTTTTGTAATTCCTCCAACTGGCTTTTCAATTCTTTCAACTCGGCCGGAGCCATACGGTATGGAGCTTTAGAGTAGGTGTAGTCCCTGGTATCAAATCGATCCCAAAATCAATCTCTCTATCCGGTGGTAAACCGGTAATTCATCAGGAAAGACATCAATAAATTCCCTTACTACTGGCACCATATCAACTCGGAGTTCTTCACTACCCATTGTAGTTCCCATATCCTTCTCCCACAACTCCATAGAATACATACTCTTCGGTCTCCTTCTTTCCAACACATGAAGCAGTCTTCTACCCTCCAACTCAAAACTTACTTCCGCTTTATTACAATCTATCGTAGCTTTGTAAAGATTTAACCAATTCATTCCAAGAATAACATCAAAATCGATTAAAGGCAGAACTAACATATCTATTGGCATGCTTTCATCAGAAATCACAACATCAACATTTCTACATACACATGGCTCTTTGGATTGCACACCAAAAGGAGTATTTACACTCATCATTCTATCATACAACACTTCAGAAGACAAACCACACTCATTCACAAAACTTTCAGCAACACATGTATGAGTAGCACCAGTGTCAATTAAAGTATATGCAGGATGATTTGCAATCTGTATTGTACCTGCCAGTGTATCAACTGAAGGAGCTTTCTCACTGTTGTAGAGCAAATACTCTAGCAGCTGTCATTCCCTTTCCAAAGTTCGGTCCTTCATTCCTAGGTTTTTCTTTACAATTCGCCACATGATGACCTCTTTGTTGACAATGAGCACAGAAGATGGGCTTCAATTTAGGATCAGACACTCAGAAGCTTTATGACCTACTTTCCCACATGCAAAGCAAGCTCCAGGAGTCCATTTACATTGAAATGATTCATGAGGCCCAAAACATATAGGACCGCTTATCAAATGGAATGGAAGGCATAGAAGTCTTCACTGCTTGTCCCGAACTTGGTTTCTTACCCAGAAATGGTCGCTTGCCTTTGTTAACATTACCAAACCTTGAATAAGGAGTGTATGATGTCACCGATCTCTTGCCCATAAATGTAGCACATCTATCCCTCTGAGCTTTATTTTCATTGATAATTTGTTCCACTAACTTCGCTTTGATTACCGTTTCAGACAGTATTGATAATTGAAACTTCTTGACCTCACTCTTGATCTCCATGTTCAAGCCATCTTGAAACTTTTAAACCTTCATACTCTCATCATTGTAATTTGTACCAGCAAACCTAAGCAATCTGCAATATTCTGCATGATATTCTTCAACAGTTTAATTTCCTTGTCTTAGACGTAGCCAACTTGATATCATTTGCTCTCGCACTGTAGATGGAATGTATTGCAAGAAAAAGGCTTCCTTAAATCTGTTCCATGGTATTGGTCTTGCATATCCTTCACTATTCAATCTCCACCAAGTATATGCATCTCCCTTCAACATATATATAGCTAAGTCAACTTTCCTATGCTCAGGTACTTCACAAGCTGCAAATGCTTTCTCAAGCTCTACTATCTAATCTTTCGTTCTAGTCGGATCCAAAGCAGTTCCATCAAAATCAGGTACCAATCTAACAAAATCATGCAACTTGACTTGATCATTCCGGTCTTCCATTGGTACTTGTTGTTCTCGTCTCATAGTTGGTGGATTATATTGCTGCATAAATTGTTGTTGTTGTTGATACATCATTTGTTGATACTGTTGAACTATTGCAAACATATCCCGAAACATAGTGAACACATTATTCGGATCTCCTGTAGGCATTTGAGGCATAGCTGGATATGCTGGCATTTAAGGAGGCTGTGGATTTGGTGCAGTAGAAGCTGAAGTCGATGATGGAGTCGAAGTAAAAGCTGGAATACTAGCTGATGCAGAAGCTGAGATAGTAGACTGAGAAGGAGGTGGCATAATTTCTCTTTCCGAAGATTGTTGAGTTACTCTTCTTGACCTATCCATCTTTAAACAAACATGCAACATATGTATGACATATAATAATTTTACAATGTCAAATCAACATCAAAACAATTAATAAACAAATAGCATTCAAACAAAATACTTAATAAACAAGTCCTATATACATCAACTAAACTCACCGCATCTAAGGTCAAGTCACCACTATTTAATCAAACAATTTCATAAACATAGCTCTGATACCATCTGTAAAGACCCGACCCTCTAAATCCCGAGATTTAGAGTACCGAGTCCCCAACCACATATAACGTTTTCACATTATATGTAAGGTTGTCCTAAAACTAACAGTTTATGAAAATTGTTTGATCAAACTACTAAAACTTTATAAAGAACTTTTAACAAAACAAGATTGCTAATAAAAGCAATCTATACATATTTACATCATATGTAATGTTTAGTGTCAATACAAGACACTACAAAATTACAAGTTTTCTTAAAGCAAAAAGAACCTAGGAGATCTTAAGGTCTTTACATCTTAGGCTTATCTATCAAGCCTTCTATACAAAGACTTTTCCTTTAACAAAATCCTCCAAAATCCAGGGTGTTCGAGTCCTATTCGTCCCACTCATCCATGAATTTCTCAAAGTCTGACCCGTAACCCAAATCATCATAAAACTCGTCTCCATTACCTGCAAAGCAGCAAAAGTGAGCCAAAGGCCCAGTACACAATAACAAAATGCAAGAACAAGTTATCAAGCCAACTTAAATCAAATGAATGCATCAATAGACAAGTGATTATCTTATTAAGTTTTCTTTTACAAAACAGCAGAGGGTATTCAAACCCCGGATCACGCTTGGGAATTTAGGGATCCTGAGTAACAGCAGCTGCTCAGGGGGTTGATATAAGCAGTCCGAATACTTATATCTCCTATATCTATTTCATAAAGAAAATAGCTTCATTTAGGGTTCAAAAGTCGTTGCCCGACTCTACTTAAACTCAGTCCATAACATGAGCCTAGTTCACAAGTTCCCATAAACTTTGAACTAAACCATGGTATTTCCCCTAAGTTTAAGTAAACGTTACTCAGATACTATTCCCCCTATCGGCTACCCACTTAACCAAAAAGAATCGCTATTGCATCATAGCGTACCATTGCATCATGGTAAAGTCATTGCATCATGACTTGGTTAAGCGCCTAACTAACATGTCATTGCATCATGACAGGTTTGCTGCTCCTCGGACCAGATTAAACAGCGTAATAGACATCCAATTCATCAAAACATTAAGCCGAATCGAATTAAATCAAATTAGGAATGCCTAGTCCTAACAAACATCAAACAAGCTATTGCGTACCTGAACCCGATAGTATATCACTATAGTCACTCGGTGAGGAACTAACCGAAGAACCTTTAACTGAAATAGGAATATCAGAACAATAATAATTGAATATAGATTCACATCATATATATATATATAAATCACAATCCTAGATTAATTATACAAGGGAATTAATAAGCTTTGCATATAGTTTTAATATCTAATTTGCATAAAACATGTTTATCTAGCTTATATATTCATTAGGAGATCATATATGAAGTAAAGATTGAAGATTGAAGAAGTTTGAATTTGAAAAACTCAGGGATACGCAGCCTTCCTACGTGGCAAAATTTGAATGAACGTCAGCAGCATGGAAAATATACGCCGGTGGCATTTCACCCGGTGTTAAATATTTTCATTCTATTCCAATCCAACACCGCTATACGCCGGCGACTTTGAAGCCTTAATGGCCGACGTACATTTTGAAAAATAAATGCTGGCAAAATTTTTCTTGCAAAAGCCGGCGGCATTCAAAGCGGCTTTAAAAAAATTGATTCTGTTCACTTCCAATACCGCCTCTACGCCGGTGGCGTTGAAATGCCAGATGCCGGTGTATGTTCAAAACAGACCTATTCGAAAAGAACTCATTTCCCCTGTTTTTCACATTGTAAATTTCTAACCTATAACACTTTTAATCCTTCTTCAAGTTCATTTTTAGCTTCATATACTATCTCCTATCTACACTAATAAATCCTAGCAACTTAGAACATTAAATCAACACACTAAATCACTTCAAATCCCATTTCCACTCATCCTCAACTTCAACTACTCAAATTAACAATATTCCTTCCCAACACTTCATCTAACTACCACAACACATAAACAAATTCACACAATAACAAAACACAATCTAACCTAAATTCAATGCATGAACAAAACAACTTATATGACATTAAACTCATTCTATCTAAGATCTTACATAGATACTCTAAGAAAGGAAAATAAAACAAAAGCTATACTTATATTAACTTACATAAATAAGCCTTGTCTTGGAGAGAGTTTTGATTCAAGAAGCTTGGTGCATATACTTTGATTTGGGGCTTGGAACTTGGAGTGAAAGAAAAAGAGAAAAGGAAAGAAAGAAAATGGAAATTTGTATGGAATGAGAGGGTTGCCAAAAGGGGGCTTAATTAAGCAAATTTTCAACTTATTATTATCTTAAGTTTGACTTTTAAGGCATATTAGACTTTGGGTTGAATTTGGGTTAATTTAGGGCTCATTTGAGTGTAATTTAGGAATGAATATTGGGCTTAATTAAGGAAATTTTCTGTCAACTATTCCTTAAGCAAATCAAAAGTTGATTTTATAGATCTAAACATAACTTAATATATTAATGTATAAAAGACACAAATATCAATTATACTATACACACATTAATATATATAAAATAATGACATTAATTTCATTACATATGCAATAACACATGAAATGTTCAAATTATACTAACTTAGACACATTTAAACTATTACCAACTCATCTATTCAAATATTAATATTACCAAATATAATTCTCATAAATCAACATGCTCATTTAGTTCAATAATTAAGAGAAATAAAACATATACATGGAAGTTAAATATAAATTAAATTTAGATCATTTCATTTTTTGTTTTAATCTCTCTTTCTTCAGTCTTTTCTTTGTGTAAAAATTTATTATTCAATGAATCTTCTATTATTATTTAGTGAATATTTTTTATTGGTGTCAAAAATCATAGATGGTACTTGCCTTATTTATCTTATCTCTTTTTTATTTTACACTCTCTCTCTCCCCACTCCTTACTTTCTATAACAAATTATATATCTATCTTAACTAAGCTAATATAAGTTATTCGTGTCGAAAAATAGCAACAAAGTATGGATAGTTAAAAAAAAAAGTATGGGTAGTTATTTTTTTACACTAATAAAAAAGATTCACTTAATAATAAATTGTTACGGAAAGTAAAGAGTGAAGAAAGAGAGAGAATAAAAAAGAGATAAGATAAATAAGGCAACTACCATACTTTATCTATCCAACTATCTTAATTAATCCAATCTAAGTTATTCGAGTAAAAAAATTCAAATAAAGTATGGATAGTTAAAAAAAAAAGGATGGATAGTCATTTTTTGACACTAGTAAAAAAGATTTACAAAATAATAAAACGTTAGAGAAAGTAAAGAGTGAAGAAAAAAAGAGTAAAATAAAAAAGAGGTAAAGATAAATAAGGCAACTACTATACTTTATGTATCTATCTTAATTAAGCCAATCTAAATTATTTGTGTCAAAAAAAAAAGTATGGATAGTTAAAAAAAAAAAGTATGGGCAATTTTTTTTTCGACACGACTAAAAAAGATTCATTTAATAATAAATTGTTATAGAAAGTAAAGAGTGAAGAAAGAGAGTAAAATAAAAAAGTGATAAGATAAATGAGGCAACTACCATACTTTATACTATTATGATTTTTGGAACCAATAAAAAATATTCACTTAATAATAATAATAATAGAAGATTCATTTAATAAAAAATTGTTAGATGAAAGAAAGAGCGAAGAAAAAGAGAGTAAAATAAAAGAAGAGATAAGATAAACTCTTCTTTGACTTTTGAAGGTAGATTTTTAGGAGGCTTAAATGAGTTTGGACTTGGCTAATTCATGGGCTTGAAATTTGGGTTAAAACATGTTGGATTCGGGCTTGTTTTGAGTCAAATATCTATTATATTCCTAAGCATATAACAACACTTATTCATATATGATCATTAGTAACCAAATTTCATTAACACTTGCACTAATATAAATTTTCACTAACATAAACACACTTTACTGACACTAACAAAAATATTAACACTAATTACGTTAATACAAACATTAACATATATTTTCTCCATCACAAACACATATATTCTACACTTCAAATTTTATTCTAATATGTACACTACACTCTATAATATCTTCTACTCACATATCCACATTAACAGCACATGCTCTAATATAAATTTTCACTAATACATTCATCAACTTTAATTACCCCAAATCTTCACCTAAATTAGAAATTGAGTTTAGATAGATTAAATGAATCAAATGAATTATAGGATATAATTAGACAAGTTGGCTTAATTTAATTAGCTAATAATTAAGTTTGTTTTGAGATTTGAAAATCCTAAAATCCCTAAACGTGTTCTAAAAATGTTTAGAGGATTCCTAAACTCTTGACTCTTAGCCTAAATACTAATTCCTAAATCTCAGTAAAATTTGAGTTCATTTGCTTAAATAAAAATATCAGTTTTAAACCCGAACTCCAATTAAATATCTTTTTATCTAAAATAAATTCCTAAATTAAGTTCTTATTTTAAGATCTTAATTTATAACCTATCGGTTCAGAAATCATCTTTTAAATACTTCTGTAACTATAGATATTGATCTGATAGTTCTAAACCTGTGCCCTATTTCTAAATATATAAATTTAATTTTATCATTTCTTTTTCTTTTTATTCTTTTGATGCCTTTTTGCCTTTCCCCTTTCATTTTTTACGTTTCCCTTTTCTTCTTCTTCTTCTTCTTCTTCTTCTTCTTTCTCTCTCCAAATTCAAGACATTAATCTCAATTTCAATAAGAGAAAATGAGGAATCAAGAGAATATGAGAATAGAAGAAGGAAATCAAAGCTAGAAGTACAACAAGCTGCATGATTTAGCCAAAGAACTAAGTTTTCTATTTCTATTTCTCTTTGTTTTTACTTGTTATTTACATTTGTAATTGATGAGTTAATGTTGAATTGGGTTGAGAGTACTGTTTATTTATGTATTTGTTGATATATGCTTGTTGGAGGTCGGATTGTGAAGGAAAAAGAAGATGATGAATAGTAGTTGTGATGGTTTGATATTGTTTGAAGTTGTTGGAGGAAGATTAAAGTGTTAGGAGTTGTTATTAGAGTTTATTTGATGTTAGAATTGATATAGGAAAATTAGTAGATGATTTGAAGAAGTTTTGATAAAAGGAAAGTATAAAAAACATGTTTTTGCAAACTTGTTCTGTTGTCAACGCCGCCTCCTGGAGCTTCTACGCGGCCTGCTTTGAGGCGGTGTTGAAGTGAACAGAATACATTTTCTTAAAGTTGCCTCCAACGCTGCCGGTGTTTAACCTCTACACTACCGGCTTTGAAATTTACGCCGCTGGTGTAGAAGTGCAGGTGCTCTTTTTACTCAGTTGCCCTATTTCGTAGCTTAATCGTATTTTGGCCATAACATTTTCATATGACCTCCGATTGATGTGATTCAAGTTGCTATAAAAAGGTTAAAAATAGATCTACAACTTTCATGTTTTGAGTGTTTACAAATTCGAAATGTATCAATGCTTAAATTTTGGTTCTTTCCGGCTACTATGTTTTCCTAAACAAAATCAAAACTTGTTTTTTATTTGTAAATGTTTATTGTAAAGTATAAATGGATCTTTTTAAGATAAAATGAGATAGATTAAGGATAGTTGATGTGTAATGATGATTGAAGGATATAATGAAGCATGATTTAAGTATATTTGTAGATTCATCAAATAATTGAATTTTCATGAGTATTAAACTAAAAGTAATTATGTTGTATATATGATTTCCATTGCTTGATTTATGATGTTGTGATGACTTAGTAAAATAGCTATGAATTTTCTAATTTATATTCTAATGTGTTATTGAAATGAGATATATATATATATATATATGTGTGTGTGTGTGTGTGTGTGTGCATGGATAATATAATTAGTATATGTGTTAAATATGTGTTATTTTGTATGTGTGTAGTATAATGAAATTAATATTATTGTATTATATGTATTAATGTGTGTATAGTGTAATGAACAAGTGTGTCTTTTGTAAATTAATATGTATGTGTTATGTTTAGAATTTAATAAAATAATTTGTGAATTGTTTAAGAATGATGGCAGAATTTTTTTTACAAAGTTAAAGTCTACTTTTTAAGCTCAAATCAAACCTAAATGCATTTCAAATTTAACCAAATTAACCTTAGGTCAAATATACCCCTAAAGTCAAAGTTTGGATTAGTATTGACTTCATTTTGGACTAATTTTAGACCCTTTTGGCAGCCCTAATCACTTCATACGAATTTTTCTTTTCTTTTCTTTTCTTTTCTTTTCTTTTCTTTTCTTTCTTTCTTCCTTCCATCTCAAAACCCTAAGCCCTAAGCCAAAATCAATTACAAGCTTTTGGATTCAAACATCACTCCAAGCCAAGACTTAATCATGCAAGTTAAATGCAGGCCTAATCTCTTTATTTTATGTTCTTTCTTGTATTTGGTTGTAAAGCTTAGGTTAGAAAGAAGTTTATATACCAATTGGTGTTAGAATGAATTTATGCATTGATGGTAGTTTAAATAGGATTACATGGCTAGAGGAGTTGTAGTGTATGTCTTATATGAATGTTGACATATGAGGATGAGTGCATTGGGAAAATTTAAGGATTGAGTAGTTGAAGTGTGGAATTGAAGTGTGATTGGTGTTTGATGATTAGAAGTAGAATTTATGTTGTTTGGATAGTGTTTAAAACATATAACAAGCTTTAGAAAGCTTAGATTAAGTTTGGAGAATTTTGAAGTGAATAAGTTTTGTAATAAAACAGAGGACCAAAACATTTTTCATATAGGTTTAATTTTGAGCGTATGCCAGCATCTGGTACTTCAATGCTGCTGGCGTAGAGGCGGTGTTGGAAGTGAACAAAATCGATTTTTTTAAAGCCACTTGAAACGCTGCCGACTTTTGCTAGAAAAGTTTGCCAGTGTTTATTTTTCAAATCGTACGCCGGCTACTGGGGTTCCAAAGCTGCCGGCTTATAGGTGGTGTGGAATGAAAACAAAATCGAAATTTTTAATGCCGGGATGAAGGCTATCGGCGTAGGATCCAAAGCTGTCGGTGTACATGGATACGCTACCGGTATTGGGGGTATTCATGGGCGTGGACCAACCCTGTGTAACTCTTGGAAATTTTTGAGAATTTGGAGTTATATTCTACATCAGCTCAAAGCCGCATGCGTAGACTGAATGCTGCCGGTGTATTCTTGAACGCTGCCCATGTTGACAAGTGTTGAACTTTAGTATATTGCGCATCGGTTCAAAGCTGCCGGCATTTAAGGTCGGCGTATCCCCTGCATTTTTCATTTTCAAAAACTTTCTTCAAAATTTTCCAAAGCTTGGTATATGATCAATTAAATATTTTTTAAATGTTCTATGATATAATAGGATGTTTAAATGCTCTATTACGATATTGTATTAATTTATTTGAATTTCTTTGACTAATTATATTTGCAACTAGTTAATTAGTGCTTAAACTAAGTGGGAAATTTAATATTATCTTAAACAGTGATAGATCCTCGCTCAGCTAACCCCATTAGTTCGCAAGCTATCTCAGGTATGCAGTAACTTGCTTGTTTCCTTGCTAGGTGTCACGTCCCGAAGGGTACCCTAAATGTGGCAGTCCGCCGTACACAATATTAAAGCCTAAGAATGACCACCTCAGTCACGCGAAGGCTTCCATACTATATACAAGGCATCTAACACATAGAGGAGACTCATCGGAGTAATGCATTTTATGTTGATACAACTTGAGAACAATGTAAAGGAAATTCAATTTACTATACTCCAGATACAAATCACTATACTTTATATACGAATTGCTATACTTCAAAATACAAATCATTAAACTTCAATTACATTCATCCACAGACTTCCCTACATAAACTATTACAAGACTAATCATAAAACTAGCTGATAACTTCAAACATTCTTATTCTTTGCAGAAATTCCGGAGTCATTCCCGGCTCCAACCAATTCGGTCCCCACTTTGCATTCTTGAGATAACCTGTTCATTTAAACAACTATTGGGGTATAAGCTAAACCAGCTTAGTGAGAATTTCCTTAATTCCATACCATAACAAACAAGTTATAATCAATCATATGCTATGCATGAACAAACACGTGAGTAAGCAATTATGCATGGGTATCCGCAACCCACACACAGAACAGATTTACGCCCTCCGTATCTTGGGTTAGGAATGGTATAGAGTCTACACGACCGCATCTAGTCCCCAAGCCCTCGGCTCTTAGCACTCAACTCGGCTAGGCTCATCTAAGGAATGCATCCACATGCGCCTTAGTACCCCTGAATGAGCTGTAAGCCCCGGAAAATTTCAATAAACAATTCCAAAATGAACTTTGAAAATAAACCCTAAAAATCACTCCAAATTAAAACCGAATTTCGATCAATCCTAAATCACGAACGAATCCAAAAATTTCTTAATCATGAGAAAATGAAAATCCTTAAAAATAAAATAAGAACTCAGTGATCTTCAAATTCAAAACCACGACGTACGAAAAATTTCATATTTAACTCTGATTTATAAAATCGGGTAATATAAAACCCAAAAACAAATTATTAAAAAGTAAATAATGATTAACTTTCAGAAATGAAACCCAATCCAAGAATTTCAAAAACATTAAGAGTTATTAAATACTTACAAAAATAAAATTTAAAATAAATCTCTCAAATTAAATATGTTATATAAACATAAATATCAGTTTCCAAATTGGCAAAGGTCTAAACCGGAAAATCACCCGGAAACCCTAACCGGAATACAATAGCTTAATCCGGCAATCTAGCGCCCTTAACCCTAGAGGCCGAGGTGTAGTTTAAATAAGTAGAATAGCTCGTAGTAATATAAGTTTGTTCACAACTATCAAATTGATAAATTTTTGACCTATCTCGAACCCGTTCGGATACAGACTTCGAAAAGCATGTCTCGGGGCTCGAGATATCAAAAACATACCATTAGTATCGATAGACTCGTAATTTTATAAGATTTCTAAATATATCAGTTATATAATTTTTCTGGTTATAAAAGTTACAATTATAACCATTTTATCGTATTTTCATTTCTACCGGTAATTAATTAGTCTTTTGCACTATTCATTTTATTTCATCACACAATTTTATTACTTTTATAATGTATACCCCGGGTTTCCTAGTAATCAAGTAAACTTCGGAAACCGAAAAATGAAACCCTAAACCGGTTTAGTTCAAGCTTTGTGAGAAAGACCTAGATACCCTAATTCCGGCTTTTCCTCGGTTTCCAAATAAGAAACTTTTATAAGCAAAATTAATTTTGAATATAGTTCTTGATTATATTTCAAACCAAGAAAATATCAGATTTTAAGAAAATTTCAATTCCAGGTCATCCCGAGACCCATTATAGAAAAACGTGCCCCGGAACTAGAATTTCAAAAATTTACTTATGAATACTCATTTGAATCGAAATAAAATAAGGATTTCAAAAATATAAATTTCATAATTTTCCGGCTTACGAAAAATACAGTTATAACCTTTTTATTTGTATTTTTCTTACTACCGGTAATTAAGTTGTCTTGATTACTATTCACTACTATTTACAAGTATAACCTATTACTACCTATTTGTACACCCTATATTTGCAACACTTACCATCACCATCAATCTTTTTCAAAAACTTTTTGTCTCTTAAGCATTATTTCAATTTATGACAAATTGTACTCATTTCCATCAAAACAAGTTAAATCAAAATCAAATCTTCTCCTCCTCCCCATACATTGGTTGGCGTGAGACCCTCCCCAACAAGTTCCAACTTGCAAATTCTTTTTTTTTATTATTTTATTTGTTTTATTCCATTTTAACCTAATTTCACTTTATATATAAACTACTTTCTCTCTTTCTCTCTTCATTCTTTCACTTTTCAAATTTCTCAAAGGTAAAAAGCTCTCCATTTCTCTCCCTCTTTTCCCCCATGCCGTGAGCCTCCATGCTCACACACACACACAACTTTCTTCTATCCTTCATTCATCTCGTATTTTACTCTAAGTAAATGAACTTTTACTCCTTCAACTCTTAGATCCTTGTAATGGCAAGGATATTCTTGGATATTTCCAACTAAATGTCCCCATGAGCAGCTAGGGATAAGGAAATATCAAAACAAGAATACCGAACCATCACAAAGTAGATCTAACATTTAAAGGAGCTTTCATGCTAAAAGCTTTATGTTTATCCATCAAAAAGTGTTTTGAACAAAAGATCTTTTATAAAAATATAGTTTTTATGTTTTCAAAACTTATTTAAGCGCTTGATATAGTAGATCTACCATTTTAATACTCATATTCATGTAGGCATTTAAGATCTCATCTTTATTTTAAGTTTATGTGCATTAATGGTCTTTAATGTTTTTGTCCTTAGTAAATAACCTTCCTAGTATATAGATCTATAGGTAGATGAGTTAATAAAGTCAAAAAGGAAAACACTTTTCAAGAAATGAGTTAGTGTAAATTCGGATGACTTGAGAAACCTAGTTTAAAAACCCTTTTATCAACTTCTAAATATGTGTTTTACAAGAAAAATGAAGCCTATAGGTGATAGATAATGTTTGGTAACATTTTTCATAAGTTTAAATGAGTTTTTACTAAAGAAAATATTTAAAACAAGAGATGAAGTCCAATAGAAGTTTTGAGCTAAAAGTCTTGTAGGCAAAATTCGTAATAATGGATAGATGGTTAGAAAACACTATTTTTCCAACTTCAAAAATGATATTTTCTTAAATAAATGAAGTCCTTAGGGTATAGGTAAAATAAATACTTAAAGTTTTAAGAATAAAATACATTTTTCTTAAAGGAATCAACTTGAAAATGAAAATTTCTAAATTCGGATTTTTGAAACTACCCTAGTAAAAGACCCACTTAAAAGTTTATAAATGAAGATTTTATTAAAGAAATAAAGGCCTTATGATATAACTAATATAAGGGTCAAAATTTCTTTAAACAAAGTGGAGTTTTCCTAAAGAAAATCCTTGTAATATGTAGGTGTGACCAAGTGTAGTAAACTCACTTGTTAAACAATAGCATAAAATGGTTTTCTAAGAAAAAGATTATTTAAATTCTTTAAGTCTAAAAAGTTATAAGAACTTAGGCTCATTGGAGTTCATATCATAACATTCAAGATAGGGAAAATCATTACCATGACATTTAGTTTCATTTCGTACTTAGGAATCTCAAGTGCATCCATGAAAACCGCATTTTCGGAATCAATATACCCGCTGTACAGATCTGATCCCTCATTTCCAAGGCTTAGATATTTTCAAAACTTGATTTAAACTTCATATTTAGAAAGCTCTTCCGAAGTAGATAGAAATCGATATAAAATTTGCGAGATTCCGAGTTAAAGTGACCAAGTTATGGCCGTTTTAAGTTGGAATTTCCGCTTAGGACGCGAATTACGAATTTGATAGTTCGTAAGAAGTCGTTGGATTAATTTGAGTTGAAATACTTATTAGAGTATTTCTTCCTTTTTAGGTTATTCTGAGTTCGAAAATTCCCTACCACCGGATTATTATTACTAGAAGACCGGTGATCCAATGGCCGTGTGAGTTTTTCTTCCCGATTCATTTATTGTATGTGCTTGTAAAGTAGTGCACTAGAATGTAGGTCAAATGAATGGAATATGAATGATGGGGATTAATGGGAAATTATATGATTGATGATGATGTGAGAACACAAATAAAGAATATCGAAACCGGGTGATAAACTTTGGTTGTGTAGTTAGCTATGATGGATTGTCTGAAAAATTGATTGATCGCCTAAGTAAATTGGCTTAATCAACTACTTGGACTAATGCCAAATTTGACATGTGCATATCATAAGGGGAAGGAGCATTAGCATTGTAGGTTAGTCGTGAACCATAAACGACATCGAATAACCGTAGGTTAGTCGTGAACCATAAATGATATCGAATAACCGTAGGTTAGTCGTGAACCATAAACGATATCGAATAATCATAGATTAGTCGTGAACCATAAATGACATCGAATAATCATAGGTTAGTCGTGAACCATAAACAACATCGAATAATCGTAGGTTAACTGTGAACCATAAACGGCATATTGTTAGTACCACAGTAGTCGTTAATCTGCTAACCCGGGATGGAGGGCGCAATTCCATCCACATATGATTTCCGATTGGTCATATGTATGTTGAACTCACGTGTTTGATGCATCTACTTACTTGATTAATAACTTGATTGAATTGTTGTGACATGAATGTTATTGTGGAAGATTACACTCACTAAGCTAGTGTAGCTTATACCCCAATAGTGGTTTAAATGAGCAGGTTATTCCAAGTATTCTAAGTGGGGTCCGAGATGGTTGAAGCCGAGAATGACTTCAAGATTCCGGGAAGATATAAGAATGCTTGAAGTTTTTGGCTAAGCTTTACGTTTTGCTTTGTAATAGTTTTATGTAGTGATGTCTTAGGATGAATGTAGTTGAAGTTTGATGAATTGTATTTTAAAGTATAGGGTTTTGTATTTGGAGTATAGTGGATTGTATTTCCTTTATATTGTTACTCAATTGTATCAACATAAAACGTATCATTCCTATGTGTCTCCTTTATGTGTTAGACACCTTGTACATAATATGGAAGCCTTCGCGTGACTAAGGTGGTCATTCTTAGGCTTTAATATTGTGTACGGTGGACTGCTACGTTTAGGATACCCTTCGGGGCATGACATGAGCTCTGGCACCGAGCTCGTTATCCAAATGAGGCATCGACGGACCATACCAATCGACCTGCGTAGGAGTAGCATGCTACCAAATGCAATATGTTCGATGCGATGCATGATCAATTTAATTTTTGCTTAGGTCAAAATATTTAAACATTCTTTCGAGTGACCAGCCAATATCATACACATAATAGAAATAATATGAACAGTGCAGTTATCCAATCAAATCGCGGTTTCGATATGCTTTAGTATTCTTTGGCATACATTCATCACAACCTTATCATATCCCATCCCCATTCATATCGATTTTTATCTTGTTCCTATAATTCTAATGCAACTAACTACAATCACAATTAAGGTAACAAAACAAGGAGAAAACTCACTCAGCCATTGGATCACTGGTCTTCTAGTAATAATAATTCGGTGGTGGGAATCGTCGAATTCAGGATCACCTAAAAAGGAAGAAATACTTTAATAAGTATTTCGACTCAAGCTAATCCAAACGATTTTATACGAACTATCAAATTCGTAATTCTCATCCTAAGCGGGAATTCCAACTTAAAACGGCCATAACTTGGTCATTTTAACTTGGAATCTCGTAAATTATATATCGATTTCTATCTACTTCGAAAGATCTATCTAATTCTAATATTATTTTAAGTTTTGAAAATATTTAGGTCTTGGAACAGAGGGATCAGATCTGATCAGTAACGGTTTCCGATTCCAAAAAATAGTTTTGTAAATGTTTGTAATGTTCCTACTATATAAATTAGCCATACATGCAATATGAGTGATTTCCTACATGAATGACATGAGATGAGCTTAATGTATGCATGATCTTGATGATTTTTGCTAAAAGGAAATTTTTAACTTTTTACTTTGCAAGACCATAATAACAACTACTTATGAAAATCTAGTTTTCTAACTTTGATCATTTCCATTTGTTTTGGATTTGTTACTTAAGAAAATATAATTATTTTTGTTAAAATTGAGTATTCATTATATATATTACTTATGACCTTCATTTCTACATAAAAATTTCCATTTTACACTTTGTAAACATGTTTTCAAGTAGGGTTGATTCTAAAATCCGAATTTGGTAAAATGGTTTTTGAGTGATTTCTTTAAGTAAAAATCATTTGATATTTAGAAAATTAGGGCTCAATAATACATAACCACTAAGGACTTCATTCTTACACAAAAATTTTCATTTTACACTTTGCAAATATGTTTTCCAATATGATTTACTCAAAAATCTGAATTTTTAGAAAATCTACTTTTTGAATGATTCCTTTGGGAAAAACTTGTTTAATGCATTAAAATTTAAGACTATGGTACCTATTACTTAAGGACTCCATTCATTACATAAAACTTTCATTTTGAGCTTGGATAATACGTGTTCTTATGGCCTTCATTCAAAATTATGAATTTCATAAATTGATTACTAACTCAAAATTTTCCATTTTGATTCTACTTTTTGTTTTACACATTACTCATATCCAAATTCATTTCAACTTGTAAAAATCACCACTTAATGATACCTATTACCTATATACTTCATTTTTCACATAAAACATGAGTTTTGGAGTTGATAAATGGGTTTTAAAAATTGGTCTTGGTTGAGATCTGACTTTGCAAAATTCATTTTTGGTTATATCTTTTGATAAAAGCTATCTAAGCTCATGATAATCCATTCCTTACATATCCTATCCTAAGAGCCTTTCATTTCTTAAATAAAAACTTTATTTTTGAATTGGAAAACATGTTTTTAAAATAGGCCTTGGCCAAAATCAGAAAATAGAATTTTTATTTTGAAAATAACTTTTGAAAATCACCTTTGATTCTTGTAAAAAGAAGTCTTGATGATATACATATATTAAGCCTTCATTTTCTTAAGTAAAATTTATATTTTGACACTTGGAAAGTGGTTTTTAAATATGAGTCTTACCAAAATACGAATTTCACTACTTTTGTTCAAGTTCAAATCTAAGATCTACATATAATATGAACATACATCTAAAAGAAACCCATGGTAATGAACTATAAACTCATAGATCTAAACTTTACTTATTAAAATCATTCATTTATGTTGTCTATACCTTAAGTCCTTCATTTTAAATGAAAATACACATTTTGAAGTTGAAAAACCATTTTTCTAAATATGGTTCCATTTTCATCCGAATTTTCAAAAGTTGTTTTTATTGAAAATAAAATAAATCTTGAGTTTCCTACAACTTTCCTACCATCATCATGCTATTACAAGTCATCCATGAACATAAAACAAGGTCTAATGTATTTTATGAACTCAAAACTCTAGATCTAGTTTTCTAAACTAGTTATAAGTGCATGAATACATGTGGATGATGGATCTATGCATAAATCATAAGAAATAACAAAAATAACAACTTAAATAACAAGATTTATGGCATAAACGAAAATCAAAGCTACAAGAAGTTAGATCTACAATATATATCAACTTTAAACAAGAAAATAATTGTAATACAAGATAATAAAAGTGGAGAAAAGGAGTGTTTCATTTTTGGCATCATCATCCTAAGCTTTTAAGCTTATGGAAGGTCATTTGATACATGAAACCTTCATTACACTTTACCTATATCACCTATGGAGGCTTTGAGATGAAGATTTGCTTAGAACTCTTAAAGAAATATGGGTGGAAGCTAATGGAAGAGATAGGGGCAGCTTGTGCTTTTGAAGAAACAAGAACAAAAAGAAGAAAGAAAGAGAGAAAAATGAGAGAGAAAAAGGCTAAGGAATGAAAGAGGGAAAGTGAGTAAATGAAGGAGAGAGAGAAAATGAGTGTTTTAATTGAATAAATGAGAGAAAAAAATAAAACAAGGGCAGGCAAAGAAGCCATGCTGCACGTGAATTGTAAAGAGAGGAGAGAGAGGGTTTTGTTGAAATTTGACTCAAAATTGAATTGTATAATTAATGTGTAATGTAACTTTTTGGAGAATGATTGAAATATAATTAATTTTAGTCAAAATAGGAGTAAATAAAGGACAATGGCAGCCATAAAGAGGGTCAAAATCTGCCATGAAGTCTGGGTTAATGTGTAGAAAGATTAAAGTGAAAAGGAAGTGATATGTGTAAGGTGTACTTGAAGGTATGGGTTGTAAAAGTACTTTCTTAATAAAATAAAACAAAATAAAATAAAATTAGAAAATTTATTCCAAATATTTGTAGCAGAATTTTCATAATTAAAATTAAATAATTATTTGAATTATTTTAGTATTTTAACAAATATGTTACCGATATGATCAAAATACGCGAATATGGGCTATAAATAATATTTTTATAACCCGAAAAATTATAAAAAAATTATTTTGTGAGAATAAAAATATTTTAAAAATATTTTTCAATTATTAAATTAATTTATTTTATTTTTAGTATCGGGTCTTAAACAAAATCTGATCCCGTAAAGACCTCAAACGAACTAAATTTTAGAAAAACAAAATTTTCTATAACATATAAAATATTTATCTAAAAATATAAGGCTTTATAAGAATAATAAAATTTTGTAATGAAATAAAAATGAATAGTGCAAAAGACTAATCAATTGCCGGTTATAACTGTAACTTTTATTACCCGAAAAATTGTATAACTGATATATTTGAAAATCTTATGAAATTACGAGTCTAACGGTACAATTGGTATATTTTTGATATCTCGAGCCCCGGGACACTCTTTTCAAAGTCTGTATCCGAACAAGTTCGAATTAGGTTAAAAATTTACCAATCTGATATTTTTAAACAAACTTATATTACTATGAGCTATTCTACATATTTAAACTACATCTCGGCCTCTAGGGTTAGGGGCGTTAGATTGCCGGACATAGACTATTGTATTCCACTTAGGGTTTCCGGGTGATTTTCCGGTTTAAGTCTTTGCCAATTTAGAAACTGATATTTTATGTTTATACAACGTATTTACTTTGAGAAATTTGTTTTACATTTCATTTTTGTAAGTATTTAATATCTTTTAACGTTTTCGGAATTTTTGAACTGGGTTTCATTTCCGAAGATTAATCATTATTTACTTTTTAATAATTTATTTTTGGGCTTTATATTACCCGATTTTATAAGCCGGAGCTAAATATGGAATTTTTCGTACGTCGTGGTTTTGAATTTGAAAACCACTGAGTTCTTATTTTATTTTTAAGGATTTTCATTTTCTCAAGATTAAGAAATTTTTGGATTTGTTCGTGATTTAGGACTTTTCGAAATTCGGTTTTATTTGGAGTGATTTTTAGGGTTTATTTTCGAAGTTCATTTTGGAATTATTTATTGAAATTTTTCGGGGCTTACACTAGGGTAGGCATCAAATTAAATTACTCTAAATTAAGAAAATTTTATTAATTGATGAGTGTAGATTGCCCTTGTTTGCCGTTGAATCTGGTTCGAAGAGCGGCACTTTGTCCAGATTGGCGGCAGGATACTTTCTCATTATCGGATAAAATTATTTAAGAGATAAGAGTATCCGAGCTACTCATATCAACCCCCTGAGCGTCGTGATGCGTTACTCAGGATTCCTTAGTATTACGGGTTATGCCGGAAGGTGGGGTTGCCTAGTCTGTATGAACAGTAGCTACCACTCAGGGAAGCAGACGTAATACTAAATCCTCGTTGCCTAGAGTTTGAATACTCCCTCGATGAAAAACTAACTAAAGATTGAGTAATAAATTATTGGTTGTTGCATTTTACATTTAGATTAAGCATGTGTGAATCACTTTGCATTTGTATTCGTTACTTGTGTACTGAGCCTTTGACTCATATTTTAACCATTTCAGGTAATGAATCCGACAAGTTTTACACGAGTATGGGGTATGGAACCGATTTCGAGGATTTTCTTGATGATATAGAGGACTAGAGATGACCTTAGACCTGGTGGAATCCAATTTTTGTAATAGAATAGTTATGTTAGCCTTGTGGTCGTACTTAAGGTTTTAGTTAAATTTTATGTGTGTAATTTTGTTAAGACTTGTAAAAAGCCTTTAGATGTAATATATGTATACATATATGTCCTTAGCCATGTTTGACTTAAGTTGCTTCTTTTGCAAAATATAATGATAATGGAGTAGTGTATTTTGTTTAAAGTTTAGAAAACAAAAATTGTGGTTTCTATTATATTAACTATGTGGAATTAGATAAGCAATTCCTCAAACAATTCTTTTAGACAACTTTACATATAATCTTATAGGTTATATGTGGTTGGGGAACTGTTATCACCTATTTCAATTATAGGGGTGATAGCGGGTCCTTACAGTTGGTATCAGAGCGAAGTTTGATTAATTGTTTGTCTAATTGTAATAGTCGTTTAAGACTTGACCTAGACACAATTAGGTAGTATAGAAAAGAGTTAAGTTTATCCGAATAGTTATGTATAATTGCCTTCTTGCTTGTTTCATATACTTGTTACTTGTTTGCTTGTTTACTAATTCCTTATTGCTTGTTTGATGACTTGTTGAATTGTTCGTTAATTTATATATGAATGTGAATGTTAATTTGATAAGTTTTGCATGCGAGTAGAGATGGATATACATGTATGTATATGTTTATATGTATGCAATTGTAAAGATGGACAGGTTAAGGAGGTCTACAAGGCAACATTCTGATAGAGAAAGTGTGCCACTACCACCACAATCATCATCTACATTTGCTCCTACTTCATCTTCTACACCGAGTAGTGAGACTACTCCATTGCCTGCATCGGCTTCAGCTTCACAAGTGCCTCCGCCGACTCAGATTCCTCCACCTCCACCTATGCCACCCATTCCTCCTATGCCACAAATACCCACTGGTGATCCAAATTCCTTGTATAGTATGATGAGGGACATGATGGCAATGATGTAGCAGTATCAGATGATGATGTATCAGCAAACACAGCATCTCATGCAGCAAGGTAACCAGCAAGGAACTAGACCAAGTGAGGTTGCTCCTATAAATGATCAATCCAACCAAATCAAGTTACATGATTTTAGCAAGATGGTCCCAGAGTTTGATGGCACTAGTACTGATCCTACAGTAGCTGAAGGTTGGATAGAGGAGCTCGAGAAAACATTTGCAGCTAGTAGAACACCGGAAGATAATAAAGTTGATTTAGCATTTTATATGAAGAAGAAAGAAGCTTACAATTGGTGGAGATTAACTAGTGAAAATCTACAACAACCCATATCATGGAATGCAATCAAGGATATATTTTTCACCAAATATTTTCCAAATTCAGTAAGAGAAAGGATGATAGCTGATTGGTTGAACTTGAGACAAGGGAGCAAAGACTATAGATGAATACTATGGTGAATTTTGTAGACTGTTGCGCTTTGCTGGAGGTGATTACCGGGGTGAGAGAATGAAAGTTCAAAAATTTTAGAATGGATTGAATGAAGAAATTCAAAGTGAAGTGAAGAAATTTGAGTTGCATACCCTATTAGATGTTGTGGCCAAAGCTTTGCTAATTGAGCAAATTCAGAATGATAGTAGAATTAGAAGAGCAAAGAGAGCTGCATTTATGGGAAAGATACCTGCTTCCACTTCATCTTATGATAATTATCGGGGTGTTAATAAAGGAAAGAGGCCTTTCATGGGATGATAAGGAAATCAAAAGCCGACATATAAAGCTTTTACACTTGCATTTGAAAAGAAATGCTTTAGGTTTTATGGTCCTCATAAGTTGTCTGATTGTAAGTGGACTTCCAATGCATGTGTTTCATGTGGTCAAGTTGGACATAAGTCTAAAGAGTGCAAGAATCCGAAACTACCACCGGTCTTCTGTGCATATTGCAAGCAAAGAGGTAATCATATTGCTAACTGCAAAGATCGACCTGATGTTAAGAGTGGAGTTGATATAGAGAAGGGAAAGACAAATGCAAGAGTTTTCACCTTACAACAGATTGAAGACATACCCTTAGTAGACACTTTGGCAGGTATTCTGAGTGTTGCTAATAGGGATGCATATATGTTGATTGATACTGGAGCAACTCATGCTTGTATTTCTGAAAATTTTATGAATGATTGTGAGCCTGTTTCTGAAACATTGATTGATCGTATGATGTGTGTGACTACTCCGTTGGTGATTGAAAATAGGCATCCTTGTGTGTGTAAAAATATAAGTGTTGGGATTCAAATGTGAACATGCCTACTGATATGATTGTATTGCCTTTATCTGATTTTGATGTGATTTTAGGAATGAATTGGCTAAATCATTATAAGGTCACGATGGATTGTAGTAAAGCGGAGTTAAGTTTTGATTTAGATGAGGTGAGAATTACATATAGGTTGGAAAGGTTGAGACCTAAAAGTATGAACTCTATGGAGTTATGGGAAAAACCAGTTGTGGCGGCTATGAATATTGAAGTAATGAATATCAGAATGGTGCCAATTGTAAATGAGTTTATGGATGTATTTCCAGAGAAGTTACCTGGACTGCCACCAGATAGGAAGATAGAATTTGGAATTGAAGTATTACTGGAACAGTACTGTAAGGACCCGCTATCACCCCTATATTTGAAATAGGCGATAACAGTTCCCGAACCACATATAACCTATAAGATTATATGTAACATTGTCTAAAAGAATTGTTTAAGGAATTATTTATCTAGTTCTACATAGATAATATAATAGAAACCATATTTTTTTCTAAACTCTAAACAAAATACACTACTCCATTATCAACATATTTTGCAAAAGAAGCAACTTAAGTCACACATAGTAAGTACATATATATATATACATATATTACATCCAATGGCTTCTTACAAGTCTTAACAAAATTATACACATAAAATTTAACTAAAACCTTAAGTACGACCACAAGGCTAACATAACTATTCTATTACAAAAACTGGATTCCACTGGGTCTAAGGTAATCTCTAGTCCTCCATATCATTAAGAAAATCCTCGAAATCGGTTCCATACCCCATACTCGTGTAAAACTCGTCGGATTCGTCACCTGAAATGTTAAAATATGAGCCAAAGGCCCAATACACAAGTAACGAATACAAATGCGAAGTGATTCACACATACCTAATCTAAATGTAAAATGCAACAACCAATAATTTATTACTCAATCTTTAGTTAGTCTTTCATCAAGGGAGTATTCAAACTCCAGACAATAAGGATCTAGTATTACGTCCGCCTCCTTGAGTGGTCCCTACTGTTCATACAGACTAGGCAGCCCCACCTTCCGGTGTAACCCATAATACTAGGAGATCTTGAGTAACGTATCACGACGCTCAGGGGGTTGATATGAGTAGCTCGGATACTCATATCTCCTAAATAATTTTATCCAATAACGAAAAAGTACCCTGCCCCCAATTTGAGCAAGGTGCTACTCTCCAAACCAGATTCAACGGCAAAAAAAGACAATCGACACTCATCAATTAATAAAATTTTCTTAATTTAGAGTAATTTGATTTGATGCCTACCCTAGCAAAGAAACAAGCAAGTTACTGCATACGTGAGATTGGGGGGAACTAATGGGGTTGGCTGAGCGAAGATCTATCACTATTTAGAATAATATTAAATTTCCCATTTAGTTTAAGCACTAATTAACTAGTTGCAAATATAATTAATCAAAGAAAATCAAATAAATTAATACAATGTCATAATAGAGCATTTAAACATCCTATTATATCATAGAACACTTAACAAATATTTAATTGATTATATAACAAGATTTGGAAAATTTTGAAGAAAGTTTTTGAAAATGAAAAGTGCAGGGGATATGCTGGCCTTCAAAGCCGACACCTTTAAAACCGGTGCGTAATACACTAAAGTTCAACACTTACCAACACGGACAGCGTTCAAGGATACGCCGACAGCCTTCATTCTACGCCGGCAGCTTTGAGCCGGTATAGAATACAACTCCAAATTCCTAAAAATTTTCGACAGTTACACAAGGTTGATCCACGCCCATGAATACCCCCAACACCAGTAGCGTATCCGTGTACGCCGACAGCTTTGGATCCTATGCCGGCAGCCTTAAGTCCGGCGTTAAAAATTTTGATTCTGTTATTGTTCCACACCGCCTATAAGCCCGTAGCTTTGGAACCCCAGTAGCCAGCATACGTTTTGAAAAATAACACTGGCAACCTTTTCTAGCAAAAGCCGGCAGCATTTCAAGCGGCTTTAAAAAAATCGATTTTGTTCACTTCCAACACCGCCTCTACGCTGACGGTGTTGAAGTGTTAGATGCCGACGTACGCTCAAAATTAAGCCTATACGAAAATGTTTTGCTTCCCTTGTTTTTCATGTTAAATTTACACTTTCAAAATTCCCTTAAACTTATTCTAAGTTTCCCAAATCTTGTTGTATGATCAATACATCGGTCAACCTGCATAAACTCCACTCAAAACATTAAACACTTCACCACAAATCATCATACACAAATACCATCCCAAATCCTCACTCATCAACACTCTCAACATTTGATCATTCAACCACAACTTTCCAACACTTCCAAATTCATATACCACATATACAACTAATTTCTATAACAACAAAACACTTCTCATACAACCAACAAAGCATATGAATCATTAAACACAAGTTTAAGTTTAAACCCTATTGTCAAGAAATCATATTCATGCATAAGTTTAAGACATGAAAAACATACTCACCAATAGAACTTTAGGCCTTAGCTTTGTGGTCCTTAAGCAAGCTTTTGGTGGTTATTTTTAAGATTTGAAGGGGCTAATGGTATATAGCCATGGGAGAGATTTTAGAGAAGAAAGAAGAAGGTTTTGGGGCTTTTGGAGGTGTGTTGGGAGGTCTAAAAATTTTGCACGAATTTGACACTTTATTAGGTTAATATTATCTTGTTATTTGACTTTTGAGGCATCAAAAGTTAAGGTTACTATGACTTAACTTTTGGCTAATTAATGATATTATTTAAGGCCTTAATGGTGGTTTAAAAGCTTGATTTTTGGCCTATTTTTCTGCTATAAGGAGACTTATATGCATGCATTCATCTACTTGTTTTAATACATTCCAAACATAATTCATACTGTAATGAAATCTAAATTTTATGAACTAAATATTTAATAAATTATAGAGTATTTCCATATTTTAACCAATAATAAAACAATAATTTATCATGAACATAATCATATTCAACACATACAAAAGCATGTATAATTCCAATGACACTTTTATAAAATATGAATTAGAATTTCATGGCTATTTCAAGTTACCTATCTCTAAGGCTCCGTAGAATGGCTCCTGTAGAGTTGAAAGAGTTAAAGCTGCAGTTACAGGACTTGCAAGATTTGGGTTTCATTAGACCGAGTATATCACCATGGAGTGCTCCTGTATTATTTGTAAGGAAGAAAGATGAGAGTTTGCGCATGTGCATTGATTATAGGGAATTGAACCGGGTTACTATTAAGAACAAATACCCTTTACCTAGGATTGATCTATTCGATCAGTTGAAGGGAGCCAGTGTTTTCAAAGATCGACTTGAGATCAGGATATTATCAACTTAAGATCAAATCTCAAGATATTCAGAAGACGGCTTTCAGAACTTAGTATGGGCACTTCGAGTTTTTGGTGATGCCTTTCGGGTTAACCAATGCTCCGGCCGTATTCATGGATTTGATGAATAGAGTCTTCAAGGATTATCTGGATTCATTTGTCATAGTATTCATTGATGATATTCTGATTTATTCCGAAGTAAGGAAGAGCATCAAGAGCATTTAAGACTTGTGTTACAAAGACTCGAGGGAAGAAACTCTATGCGAAATTTAACAAGTGTCAGTTTTGGTTGGAAGAAATATCCTTTCTCGGGCACATTATTTCAAAGGAAGGTATTTCAGTTGATCCAATAAAGATTGAAGCTATTTTGGATGGACAAGACCTACTAATGTGAGTGAGATTAGAAGTTTTCTTGGATTGACGGGATACTATCGAAGGTTTGTAGAGGGATTTTCGAAAATTGCCTCCCCATTAACAAGATTAACAAGAAAGAATATTAAGTATGTGTGGGATGACAAGTGTGAGAGGAGTTTTGAAGAGTTGAAAGAAAGATTGATATCAGCTCCTATTTGGCACTGCCTGTTAGTGGAAAGGAATTCGAGGTTTTTAGTGATGCGTCTATCCAAGGACTCGGTTGTGTTCTCATGCAAGATGGAAAAGTTATAGCTTATGCATCGAGGCAACTAAAACCCCATGAGAAGAATTATCCAGTGCATGATCTTGAATTAGCAGTGTAATTCTCGCATTGAAACTTTGGAGACACTATTTGTTTGGAGAGAAGTGCAAGATTTACACGATCACAAAAGTTTGAAATACATATTCACACAGAAGGAGCTTAATATGAGGCAAAGAAGATGGCTTGAGTTGATTAAAGATATGATGTGGAAATACTTTATCATCCTGGCAAAGCTAATGTAGTAGCAGATGCACTCAGTAGGAAGAAGCAAATGAATGATGCGACTTTGATTTCTAATCAAAGAGAGATTCAGATGGACTTCATGAAGTTAGAACTTGAAGTTACATTAGAGCAAGTTGATGTGATATTGGCTCAATTATCCTTGCAACCGACAATTTTGGAAAAGATTAAACAAGTCCAAAAGGAAGACGATGAAGCTAAAAGAATAAAGATTGCCATTGGTGAAGGGAAGAGAAAAGAGTTGAGGATTGATGAGGATGAAGTTGTTAGATATGGGAATCGACTCTTTGTGCCATATGAGTTGAGAGAAGAAATCATGAAGGAAGCTCATTCATCTTCATATTCAATCCACCCGGGAACCACCAAAATGTATAGAGATTTGAAGAAAAATTTATGGTGGGAAGGTTTGAAGAAAGATATTGCTCAATATGTTTCCAAGTGTTTGACTTGTCAACAAATAAAAATCGAGCATCAAAGACCCGGAGGAGAACTTCAACCTTTATCTATACCCGAATGGAAATGGGATGATATCACTATGGATTTCATATCGGCCTTACCTAGGACTATTGCCAAATATGAAGTTATTTGGGTGATCGTGGATAGATTAACGAAATCGGCTCATTTCATACCTTTGAGGGTTGGAGATTCCTTAGAGAAGATGGCACATATCTATATCAAAGAAATAGTGAGACTACACGGGATTCCGAAGACGATTACTTCTGATCGAGATTCTCGCTTTGTCAGCCGGTTCTGGAAAAGTTTACATACTGCTTTAGGTACTCAACTTCAGTTTAGCACTGCATTTCATCCACAGACAGATGGGCAATCAGAGCGAACAATTCAGATAGTGGAAGATATGCTTAGAGCATGTGTCTTAGATTTTGGTAATAGGTGGGACACTTATTTGCCACTTGTTGAATTTGCCTACAACAATAGCTTCCAAGTAACGATTCAAATGGCGCCCTATGAAGCTCTTTATGGTAGGAAGTGCAGATCTCCATTGTATTGGGATGAAGTTGGTGAAAGAGTTATTTTGGGTCCTGAATTGATACAACAAGCAGTAGATAAAATTCAAGTGATAAAACAACGAATGAAAATAGCTCAAGATCGGTATAAAAGCTATGCTGACACAAGGAGGAGACCATTGGAGTTTGGAGTTGGTGACCATGTGTTTCTCAAAATCTCTCCAACAAAAGGAGTAATTAGATTTGGGGTTAAAGGCAAGTTGAATCCAAGATACATTGGTCCATATGAGATTTTAGAGAGAATTGGACCATTAGCTTATCGATTGGCTCTACCACCAAATTTGTCGGAAGTGCATGATGTATTCCATGTGTCACAGCTCGAAAATGTGTATCAGATCCCGAAGCCATCATTTCTACACATCAACCAGAGGTTCAACCGAATTTAGCACAGTTGAGAAGCCGATCAAAGTCTTGGATAGAATTGATAAAGTGTTGAGGAGAAAAATAATTCCTTTTGTGAAGGTCTTGTGGACCGGACAAACCGAAAGAGAGGCAACGTGGGAGCCCAAGGATGAAATGAGGCAAAAGTACCCCGAGTTATTTGAATAGTGTTTAAGGTAAGCTAAGTTTCGAGGACGAAACTTTTTGAAGGAGGAGAGAATGAAATAGCTATGAATTTCCTAATTTATATTCTAATGTGTTATTGAAATGAGATATATATATATATATATGTGTGTGTGTGTGTGTGTGTGTGCATGGATAATATAATTAGTATATGTGTTAAATATGTGTTATTTTGTATGTGTGTAGTATAATGAAATTAATATTATTGTATTATATGTATTAATGTGTGTATAGTGTAATGAATAAGTGTGTCTTTTGTAAATTAATATGTATGTGTTATGTTTAGAATTTAATAAAATAACTTGTGAATTGTTTAAGAATGATGGCAGAATTTTTACAAAGTTAAAGTCTACTTTTTAAGCTCAAATCAAACTCAAATGCATTTCAAATTTAACCAAATTAACCTTAGGTCAAATATACCCTAAAGTCAAACTTTGGATTAGTATTGACTTCATTTTGGACTAATTATGGACCCTTTTGGCAGCCCTAATCACTTCATACGAATTTTTCTTTTCTTTTCTTTTCTTTCTTTCTTCCTTCCATCTCAAAACCCTAAGCCCTAAGCCAAAATCAATTACAAGCTTTTGGATTCAAACATCACTCCAAGCCAAGGCTTAATCATGTAAGTTAAATGCAAGCCTAATCTCTTTATTTTATGTTCTTTCTTGTATTTGGTTGTAAAGCTTAGGTTAGAATGAAGTTTATGTACTAATTGGTGTTAGAATGATTTTATGCATTGATGGTAGTTTAAATAGGATTACATGGCTAGAGGAGTTGTAGTGTATGTCTTATATGAATGTTGACATGTGAGGATGAGTGTATTGGGAAGATTTAAGGATTGAGTAGTTGAAGTGTGGAATTGAAGTGTGATTGGTGTTTGATGATTAGAAGTAGAATTTATGTTGTTTGGATAGTGTTTAAAACATATAACAAGCTTTGGAAAGCTTAGATTAAGTTTGGAGAATTTTTGAAGTGAATAAGTTTTGTAATAAAACAGGGGAAACAAAACATTTTCGTATAGGTTTAATTTTGAGCGTACACCGGCATCTGGCACTTCAACGCCGTCGGTGTAGAGGCGGTGTTGGAAGTGAACAGAATCAATTTTTTTAAAGCCACCTGAAACGCTGCCGGCTCTTGCTAGAAAAGTTTGCTAGTGTTTATTTTTAAATCGTACGCCGGCTACTGGGGTTCCAAAGCCGCTGGCTTATAGGCGGTGTGGAACAAGAATAGAATCAAATTTTTTAACACCGGGATGAAGGCTGCCGGCGTACACAGATACGCTGCCGGTGTTGGGGGTATTCATAGGCATAGACCAACCCCGTGTAACTCTTGGAAATTTTTGAGAATTTGGAGTTGTATTCTACACCAGTTCAAAGCCGCAGGGGTAACTGAAGGCTGCTAACGTATCCTTTAAACTGCCAGTGTTGGCAAGTATTGAACTTTACTATATTGCATACCGGTTCAAAGCCGCTGGCGTTTAAGGCCGGCGTATCCCCTGTATTTTTCATTTTCAAAAACTTTCTTCAAAATTTTCCAAAGCTTGGTATATGTTCAATTAAATATTTGTTAAGTGTTCTATGATATAATAGGATTTAAATGCTCTATTATGACATTGTATTAATTTATTTGAATTTCTTTATTAATTATATTTGCAACTAGTTAATTAGTGCTTAAACTAAGTGAAAATTTAATATTATTAAACAGTGATAGATCCTTGCTTAGCTAATCCCATTAGTTCCCAAGCTATCTCAGGTACGCAGTAACTTGCTTGTTTCCTTACTAGGGTAGGCATCAAATTAAATTCCTCTAAATTAAGAAAATTTTATTAATTGATGAGTGTTGATTGTCCTTGTTTGCTGTTGAATTTGGTTCGGAGAGCGACACTTGCCTAGATTCAGGGCAGCGTACTTTCTCATTATTGGATAAAATTATTTAGGAGATATGAGTATCCGAGCTACTCATATCAACCCCCTGAGCGTCGTGATGCAGTTTCAGGATCCCTTAGTATTACGGGTTATGCCGGAAGGTGGGGCTACCTAATTTGTATGAACAACAGGGACCACTCAGGGAGGCGGATGTAATACTAGATCCTCGTTGCCCGGAGTTTGAATACTCCCTTGATGAAAACTAACTAAGATTGAGTAATAATTATTGGTTGTTGCATTTTACATTTAGATTAAGTATGTGAATCACTTTGCATTTGTATTCGTTACTTGTATACTAGGCCTTTGGCTCATATTTAACCATTTTAGGTGATGAATCCGATGAGTTTTACATGAGTATAGGGTATGGAACCGATTTCGAGGATTTTCTTGATGATATGGAGGACAGAGATGACCTTAGACTGGTGGAATCCAATTTTTGTAATAGAATAGTTATGTTAGCCTTGTGATCGTACTTAAGGTTTTAGTTAAATTTTATGTGTGCAATTTTGTTAAGGCTTGTAAAAACCTTTGGATGTAATATATTTATATATATGTCCTTAGCCATGTTTGACTTAAGTTGCTTCTTTTGCAAAATATGATGATAATGGAGTAGTGTATTTTGTTTAAAGTTTAGAAAAAAAAAATTATGGTTTCTATTATATTAACTATATGGAATTAGATAAACAATTCTTTTAGACAACCTTACATATAATCTTATAGGTTATATGTGGTCGGGGAACTGTTATCACCTATTTAAAATTATAAGGGTGATAGCGGGGTCCTTACACTTAGTGAAACTAAATGAAAAAATAATGAAATTCCTAATTCATATTTTATAAAAGTGTCATTGGAATTATACATGCTTTTTTATGTGTTGAATAATGTTTATGTTCAAGATAAATTATGTGTTTTATTGTGTTAAAAACGGAATACTCTAGAATTTATTAAATATTTAGTTCATAAATTTAGATTTCATTAACATGTATGAATTATGTTTGGAAACTTATTAAAACAAGTAGACGAATGCATGCATATAAGTCTCCTTATAGCAAAAAAATAAGGCCAAAAATCAAGTTTTTAAACCACCATTAAGGCTTAAACTAATAACATTAATTAGCTAAAAGTTAAGTCATTAGCTACCTTAACTTTTGATGCCTCAAAAGTCAAATAACAAGATAACATTAACTCTAATAAAGTGTCAAATTCGTGCAAAATTTTCAGACCTCCCAAACACACCTCCAAAAGCTCCAAAACCATCTTCTTCTTCTCCAAAATCTGTCCCATGGCTATATACCATTAGCCCTTCAACTCTT